>CM035094.1:68159146-68476434 GCA_020205505.1 Panax japonicus
ATCTCATCAGATTACAAGAAGATGAGTAAGCCGCAGAGCCAAAGACAGAGAGCTAGAAAGCTCAGAGAAATGAGCTAGAGCCGTAGAGCTAAGAAAGTGGAGGACATGGTAGAACTGAAAGTCCAAATATGAAGAAGCCATGTAGTTGAGGTTGATAACATGAGAGTGGCAAATCACAACAGTAAATCTCAAAGCACCACTTTACGTTTCCACCAGAAACACTCAGAGCCACCAGCTGAAGACATAGAGCACAGTCTACGATCCAGGAAGTGTTCAATGCTGCTAAGAACAAAAGATAAAGAGATAAAGTGAATAGCTTAGCAACACATCAACAATAATCATGAGTAGCTGCTAATAATCAGAAGACTCAAGCTTCAACAACAGTGTTCAGCAAGCACCAAGAAAATGATCAACAATGCTGCTAAGTACCATAAGATGAAGATCTTAGCAGCACTTCAAACACACTTCTACAAACAGGAACAATGGTCGTTAGATCCTGGTCTATGTGACCGAATTAGGGTCAGTGGATCCTGATCTGAAGGACCGAATTGAGGTACCGAATTGTCGAGTCTTAGTGACTCAATGCCGAGACTTTGTGACTCGAAGGAATCCTAGGTATTCATATGTAAAATGGTCTGTTGGGCCTATATCCTTAATGGATATTCTACTCGTTGAGTAGAAGAGTGGAGTAGGAGTTGTTTATCTCCGAACGACTTAAAATCTCATGTTTCTTTTACATTATGTCATTTACATTCTGCAATCTATAACTACTATATCTGCTATGTGTTTGCCCATTCATAGAACTTGTTTTAGAACTGAGATTTCTAAGTAAATCTTCAAGGGAGTTTTCAACTTAAATTCCGCTGTGTATAGATAATCTTGATTAATTATTATTGGGTAAATTTAATTAAACAATTGAAAGAATTTTAAAGATCTATTAACACCCCCCCCCCCCGGATCGCCTTTGGGAAATAACACTTTCTATTCCAGTCATTGTGATAACATTGGATCTCTGTTATCATGAAAATCAGTATCACAAAACTAAACTTTGGCTTTCTTTAAGCATCTCTTAGTGCCAATTCCTTGGTTTTAATCCTTGGTAGCATTTCTAAGCTTTCACAGAAGTTTATAAATTTGTTTAGAGTAGCTGCCCTCTTGATCAAGGAGATAAATCATTGTGCTCTTATAAAAAGCTCAACTCATACAGAAGAAGTGTTTTAAAGACTTTAAAGACTCAAATTTGAGTTTCTTTTAATCCTGGCTCAAGAACGTTTTAGAGACGCCAAATCTATCATATATACAAACACCCGGGTCAGTTACTAATATATAAATTTTAAAATGGAAATATAATCTTTGACCCATAAAATTAGCATTAGGAAGTTGAGACCAAACTGACTGATACAGTTGTGGAAAACAACTTAAATTGATTTAAAATGCACTGAACACTCTCAGAGAAAACATCTCTATTAATAAAAATTCTTTTTCTATAAAATAAAAAAAGGAAAAACACTATCAAAAGAACACAATTTCAGTCATAGAAAACAGATGAAAAGAGATGGAAAAAATTATCTTAAGCAATTCTCTCAAGATGGTGCCCTCATAACAGTAAATTGATATCTCTAGAACATTTCCTGCCCCTTCTATTTAGTCTGCACTTGACACATCTGAGCACAAGAATTTTTATGCCCTTATATTTTGCAACAAATTGCAATAAAAATTCCCTCATTAGGAGATCAAATAGGAATAAAATAACAAAAAACAAAATTAGCAACAAAACTGCCTAAAGAATCCAAAGACAATGGTCGTAGAAGAAGGGAAAGAAACCTAGCTGAGAAAGGTACCAAGAGAGAAATTAAATCATTTGTCTCAGGGTCATTTAAATTCTTAATAAAAGGAGTATTCCAAGCAATAGTCTCCCTATCCCCTTCCCAAAAAGAGCATCTATTTCTTATAAGTTCTCTTATGAACCATAAAGTTTAACAACCTTGTAGCATTTTCTGATTACAAATGAATCAATCTACCTGAGAGTTGCAACAACATTTTTCTAAACCTAAAAAATAATTGAGAATGTCCATCAATTAGTCCTGAATAGGATGAATAAGAAGATACTATGACTTTTCTCAAAAAAAATATAAAAAAAGATTATATGACTAAATACAAAGCAACGCATAAACTATAACTGAAAAATGGTAAAATGCACAAGGTAGTGTTATGTGAGTAAAAACTTCAAGTTTGGAACCCGAATTTGACTCCTCCCGAATAATATTTTGCGTTAACTCAAAGAGAAAGAAAGATATTTTGGCCAGAGTTACAAGATAATCTTATTGACCGTAATATTCGTATTTGTGTTCTCAAACATAGTACTCTGGTGTACCAATACTTAAAATTTAGGATACCGAAATATTTATTTGTTGTTTTACTATAGTTGTGCATCTCTATATCAATATTCTAACTTGGCAATGGGTGTTAAACATCACATTTGTACTAAATTATTTATAAAACGATCAACTTGTAGATTCAATTACAATTCTTTTATAAACTTAGATTTATTGAACTAGATACTAAGAGATCAACTTGTAGATTCAATTACAATTCTTTTATAAACTTAGATTTATTGAACTAGATACTAAGAGGATTCCTAACCATAAGCATTTATATAAAATTACCCGTACCGCCTATAGCCTATAGAGCGTACAACAAACTTGTATCGGCTCCATGAATTGAAACGAACCTCTTTCTTGATAACATTGAATTGGGTGTATTTGGCATGTTATATTTTTAGTCCAGCTATATAGAAATGATTCATAGCATGTATTTGATATGAATCAAAATGGACATACACCATCTCTATCGTTCAATATAATAAGAACAAACGGCTGAAATTAGAACTGAAAAATTCTATAACGGACGACAGGTTACGTCTGCTATTAATAGTAGCGGATGCCGCTGAAAATAGTACCATCATCCGCTACTATTAGTAGCAGACGTAACCCGTCATCCGTTATTAGTAGCAGACGTAACCAGTCGTCCGCTACCAATAGAAGCAGACTTGAATTTTTCATTTATAATCTCGGTCGTTGGTTCCTCCTATATTGAACAATAGAAATGGTGTTCGCCCATTTTTTATCCATATCAATTACTTGTTATGGATCATTACCAATGTGTGTGTGTGGTTATCATAGTAACAAATACAATACCGACAAGCATACCGTCTGTCTATTAGAACGGTATGTTCCCGATGAACCATTTTGAATTTATTAATTTTAAAACAATATTATTACAAATACATTCAAATCATGATTAAATGCCATATTTTGATCTTGTGTCTTCAACCTATAAATGTTGTTTAGTCAGAAGAAAAGTAGTTGAATCATGTCTGCCAATGACCCTCAATGCAAAAATATAATTCTATGAAGGGGCACAATAATCTCTTAAGGATAGTGTTTGACAACTCAACTTACATAAGAAGGCACTGCTAAGTTTCTTATTCTTTTATTGTTTAGTAGAATTGGTTTAATTTTCCCAATAACCCATCCTGTCCAAACAACCACAACAAAAAATTGAGCTGAGTAAAGAAAATTTTAGACAGACCAAAAAATTTTGAACATACAGATCTCCAAGACGATAAATAGAAGAAAATAGAATGATACGAGTTTAATCCTACATAATTAATAGCACGGCAAGACAATAAAATAAAGCTTTTATTTGCCATACACATCTGTAACATCTATATCATAAAGTGCACACAAACAGGCAGTTTAGGTATGTGTGTGTGTGTGTGTGTGTGTATATATATATATATATATATATATATATATATATATATATATATATATATATATGTCCTTGGAAATATTATAAGCAAGCAAACTGCCTGTAAAAACACCAAGATGTGTGAGCAGGTGTTTAAATATTAATCAAAGGATATTTATGCTAATCAACACTTTCTCTATGAAACTGTAAATGCAAACGAAGCAAGTTTCAGAATTAACCATGAAATCACAGCTATCACTGTTGTAATCACCAAGAATAAAGCTACAGCCTACAGCAACTATAAGTACGGTGAAAATCTGATCAGATGCAAGCTAAAACTGAAGAATAACTGTTATTATAAAGTTCAATAAGTTTTTGTTTTTTTGGAGATCCTATACTATTAAAAATTCATTCAGAGGCAGTTCAATTATATATGTAGTTAACTTGAAGAAAAAAAAATAACACCGAAAAAAAATCCTCACCTGAGCTGAAAACAAAGCCTCGTTCACATAAAATAAAAATCAAATCCTCACCTGAGCTGAGAACAAGCCTCGTTCGCATAAAATCAAAATCAAATCCTTCCATTAGAGTTGATCTAAACATTTCAAAAAGGAAAAATTAATATATGATCAAAAAATTAATCATTTGACAGAAAATTGAGCAATTATGATTATTTACCGGATACTGAAACTGTTCCGTAAAGCATAGAAAAGAGAAAATGCCAGTTGCAACAAGCTAAGCTTTTCTTCTCCGGATCATTTTCTCACAAACCAAATGGATCATATCATTCAACGCGTGAATTTTTGGTCTCAAATGTGAAAGGATAGAAGAAGAAAAAATGGAGGAGAGATAAAATTGAGCGGTGTGCTTCAAAGCAGGAGACAGAAAAATGTAGCTGCAAAAAAACGAAGCCACGAAGGTCAAGGTTTTGATAGATAGAGAGAGAGGGGAATAAAATCTGGTTTTGTGTTTTGTGGGTTTTGATCAACTGGGATTTGGAATTGTTTATGGGATTTATTTATTCCCTAGAAACTACTGGATTTCTTCTTGAAAACTACTGCTGTATCACCAACAGATTAAAAAATTAGAAAAAATATTGTTCGAGCCGATGACGCTTGCCTAGGCCTTGGCTTTTCGGCTCTTGGATAATAGCTTCTGGCTTCAACCAACTTGGTAACGAGGACGAAGAGAAGTTAATAATTTTTTATTAATTAGCATTACCCTTCAACCGTAGACTAGACTAGGACTAGGGTACGGTAGGGTAGGTTAGGGTTCGTGGGTGGGTAGGTGAGTGGGGCGATGTGCGGGATGGGAGTGGGGGTGTATAGATAATTACCGAATATTATTTTTTTTGAATCAAAAAATTTTTGAATCTGGGATAAAAAGAACTTTTGATTTATATTTAGAGTGAAATATGGGTCGAAAAATAGTTAATCGACTTGGACCTATATTTCTTTTAAAAAATATGGTTCCAATTCTTAACCAACTCATTTGGTTATAATTAATATGAGTTGACCAAATAGTTAATCAACTATATTGTCTGATCTAATACTAGTACATAAAGGGAACTTACCTTCTACTCCCTCCGTACGCTTTTTATGATTTCATTTGTGTTAAATTATTTATCGTTTTATATATTATAAAAATTTTAATTATATTTTTTCTAAAATTATTTTTTATGAGAAAATATTAAAATATGAGATAAATATGATAAATATAAAGAATAACCATAAACAATAAATCTATCCAAACTATCAAGTTTCCTGATTTTTTCCGTATATGCCAAACATTTTATTACAAGATGTTATAAATTAATAATCTTATAGAAAAATCTTATATAATTTATTATTTTTATGTTAAGTTTGATTCATTTGGAGCTCTAACATAGTTTTTTTTTTTCCCAAGTACTCTAACATAGTTGTTAATATTTGGTTGTTTATGAGTACTCCTTTTGACCAAAATATAAGCAATTATTGACTTTTTACAAATAGATTAAAAAAATTAAATATAAATTTATTTAATTTTCTCCAACACAATAATGAGTATTATAAAATCATATAAAATGTATCCATCTGATCTTTTTTATCCGTTTTTTAAATAGATAAAATTTATACTTTTTCTTTGTCGTATTTAGATTCCCACTAAAGAGTTAATGACTTTGTTTCCTTATTATTCCTAAATATGAACTAATTTAATTTTCTTCATATTTTTTAAATAAATCTTATAATATATTATTGAAATTGTATACTCATTTTAATCAATTAAATAAAGTATTAATTGAATATTTTATGCCTACTCAACGTCAATGAAAAAAAACTAAAGTAAATATGAGATTTTTTATTTTATAATTAAATGAATTTTATCAAACTTGAATATAAAAATGGGTCGAATTAATTTTTAAAAAGCGAATAATGAATTTATATTTTGAAATGAAAAAATAGTAATATTTAATTTATAACATTATTATACTCTAATAAGTTCAACAAATTAAGCCACTTAAATAAGCTCAGCGGCTCATTAGATACAAGTGCTTAGGCTCACTAACTCGACACGTGTTTGTTCTTGAGGCCATCCACGCTCACTTGGCTACAACCACTTACAACACACCTATTTAATCTTGTTACTATCAAAATTAACATGAGTCCAACGTTAAATATTTGGGTCGAAGACGTGGCCTAACGGTAGACCATCAACGTAGTCATAATAAAGTGTATATATATAAAAAGTTACTACCGACCTAAAAGAGATGAGTGGTTGTAATGAAAGTTAATTTTGATATAATATAGATACGCAGATCCAAAAATAATAATTTTTTATATTTATTAATATTGTACTCTTTTCGTTCCAAATTAATTACTCAATTTTGATTTTTTAAGTCAAATTGACTATTTTTAGAATTAATAATTTAGCATATATAAATATATTTCTAAAATTATAAAAATTAGGATTAGTAATAAATTGTATATACTTTCTTTTGGTTATAATCTCTTCACCTATATTTTAGCAAAAATTGTAAAAAGATTAATTTTAAAAATAGTCAATTTGACTTTAAAAAGTCAAAACTGAGCAATTAATTTGGAACGGAGAGAGTATTATTTAATTTATTAAATTATTATAAAATTAATTTTATGATAATCAGAACCGTAAAAGAGCTACTCTAAAGTTTCAAGTAGAGTTGGCAAACTAAGTTAAGAATTATAGGTGATGGGTCAACCCAAAACTACTCATATTAATTGGGTTAATTATTTATTTATATATTAATCTATTTACGTGATAGTAAAATTTTATTCAAACTAAATTAATTATATTTATATGATATAATATTAATTTTTTAAAATAATTAAATATTATTATTATCAATAATTTGAATTTTTAAAGAACGTTGACTAAATTAAAAAATTTAAGACCAAAAGATACTGGTTAGTTGATAATTCTGATAGTAAGAATGTAGATGATTTTTTTTAAAACCAAACAAAAGATGAAAAAATAATTTATTTTCCTAAATTTTAGGTTTTTAATCCTAAAATTTAATGGTTGGAGTATATATGGAAAAAAGTAGATTTGGTTTGGTTATGGATTACAAAATATGATTATAGTGATATTTCTAAATTTTAGGGATGAGATACCATTTTGTGCTATTAATTAATTATATACTAGTTTACGAAGCATGGATTTTATAATATAAAATTATTGTATTATTTATAATTTTGGTATTATACTATACTAATATATTAACTATAGTAATAATTGATTAATATTGTGTAACACAATTCTTATATAAAAAAATAATTCTTTCTAAACTATATTATTTAATAAATAAAAAGTTAATAATGATAGTAACTCATCTATTCATATAATATAAATAATAAATTTGATGATTGATTTGTTCATATATTCATCTACTTATGTAATAGTAAATTATATTTAAATTCAAATGGTTATATTCATATAATTTAATAAAAAAATTATTAATATAATTGATAATAACTAGCATTATATCCTATGCAAATGTTTCGAATAAAATAAGTAATATTACTCTTTGAGTTAACAAGCTATTCATTTTTTATATGTTAATATTTTGGTTTTAAAAAAAATTATTTATGAATTAATATAAGGTACTTATAAGAAAATAGTTTGCTTCTAAAATTATCTTATGTAAGTGATAATAAAATCATAGTTATACTTGAAATTGTTATAAAGTGATTCCCTCAACAGGAGAGATCACCGACACTCTCTCCCTCAATTATTTCCTTCTCCTTTTCTTTTTCTTTTTCCTTCCATGACTTTGATTACTCCCCCTTGACTCCTCTCATCTCCTATATAAAGGGAATGAGATTGAAAGAAATAAGAAGAGAACTCCTCTGAAAGAATTTCTCTCTCTATTCTTTTATCTTGTTTATTCTCTCTAAATTTATGCAGCAATTATAAGAGTATATTTATACACTTTGCTAAAGTTTTATAACATGTTATCAGCACGAAGCTCTAACCAACTGAGACGGTAAAATTAAATTCTTGCAATTTATTATTATATTACCGGTTTGGCTATGCCACCAATAATATAATTTTATTCTTATAATTGCCTTTAAATTCTTGCAATTTATTATTATGTTGGAATAACCTGTTTATGTGAAGTACCGCATACATGGTAAAATTCTTCTATTATTTCTGGGTTTTTATTCTGTTGGAATATCATGTCTGTGCGTTTACGCCGGACCTGATTCTATTAATTATTATTCTGTTAGAATAACCTGTCTGTGCGGTCTATCGCATGCATGGTGATTTCTGTTGTTATTCCATTCTTTATTATTCTGTTGGAATATTCTGTCGGTGCGTATTACGCCTGACCTGGTTCTATTATTTATTATTCTATTGGAATAACCTGTCTATGTGGATTACCACATGCATGGTGAATGATCCTTTATATTCATTCCTTATTAAATTATGGAAATGATCTGTCTACGTGGATTACCGCATGGCGGGTGAAGATCCATTTGCAGTTTTGTATATATATATATATATTTGTAATTTTATATATACATTAACGATTGCATATTCTTTTTACTAAGATAATATGCTAATAATATAAATATAAGATTATTTATATTTGCATTTTATCACCACTTGAGGTTGTGGTATAATTTATTTTTTCTATATCATACATGCAATTATTTATTGTTTTAATACATAATAAAATTGTGTTTTAACCCAGAATAGATGGAAAACTTGGTAAAAATAGATTTTTCTATTTTGAAAATCTCTAGAGACAACTATTTGGTTTGTGCACTTGATGCAGAATTGCACCTTAGTGCAAATGAGTTAGAAAAGACAATTACGGAATATAGTTCCAATGTTTATAGAATAACCTCTACTTTGACTTTATGTGGAGATCCAGTTTCTGAAACCCAAATGTTAGAAAGAAAAAAAAATGCTCTCAACTTTTCATCCCACCAACATGATTCTGTCACAATAATATAGACAGAGTAAGTTCACAAAATTCAGTGACTCATTGTCTATCCTCCTTGTTGCAAAAAAGAATAATGAATTGTTGTTGAAAAACTATCAAGTACGGCCAACGGGTGATACCCCATTGCCGGATATTAACAGCACGTCATTCCAGCAGAATAAACGTGACTATAGATGGCCATATAATAAGAAGCCTTGGGAGCGAAAGAATAAACGAGGCCATCATAACAACAAATTCTAGAACCGCGACAATTCAGGCCACCAGAAGTGGCAAGTGTCTGAGTCGGGTGAAAATAAAGAAAATGCAACACAGATAAAGAACAAACCAGATGTTTGTTTTAGGTGTGGGATGAATGGGCATTGGTCGCGTACCTGTCGTACGCCGAGGCATCTGGTTAATTTATTCCAGGAGTCTCAAAAGAACAAAGTAATTGAGGTAGAAACAAACTTTGTTAATCATCAATTAGATATTGTTGATGATCCACCAATGACCCACAATGAGGAAAAAGTTGTTGATATTAATGAACCTTTTGAAAGTATCTTTTGGGATAACGTTTAATTTTTGTTTTAATTAAACACCCTGCATGTATAATATTATTAGTTTTTGTTATATACGTGGTATGTGTTTTTCATGAATAATATTTCTTATTTATGATTTTACATGTGTCAGACCATCTTTAATGAATATCTTCTCATCATTTCTACTATTTCTGAAAAATAGAATATCCTAGAAAAATTTCATTAAATTTCTTCTGGATTATATACTATGAAAATTAGAACAATTGAGTCTCATACTCTTATGATTCCAAATATCATAGATCCCAAAACTTTTATGCTTTGGCATGAAAGACTCGATCATCCAGGTACTTCTATGATGTGTCGTATTATTGAAAATTCTTTTGGTCATCCTCTCAAAAATAAAAAGATTTTTCCCGGTAGTGAATTTTCTTGTGCTGCATATTCTCGAGGAAAAAAAATTAATTGTTCGACCATCATCAGTAAAAGTTTATAAAGAAGCCCCAAAATTCCTAGAGAGAATTCAAGGAGACATTTGTGGACCTATTCACCCATTGTCTGGCCCATTTCGATATTTCATGGTTTTAATATATACTTCAACTAATTGCACGACCATTAATGTTAAGGGCTAACTTACCTACCTCAGTCTGGGGTCATTCAACTCTTCATGCTGCAGCCATCATTCGAGTAAAACCAACGACTCTTCATAAATTTTCTCCTCTACAATTAGTTCTTGGACAAACACCCAACATATCACACTTTCGAGTTTTTGGAAGTGCGGTATATGTTCCAATTGCACCTCCACAAAAAACGAAAATGGGAGCCCAACAAAAAATAGGTATTTATGTTGGTTTTAATTCTCCTTCTATTATCAGATATCTTGAGCCTTTTAACTGGAGATGTTTTTACTACATGTTATGTAGATTATCATTTTGATGAATTTGTTTTTCCACCATTAGAAGGAGGGAAATTTTTAAATACAAAACCCTTTGACATATCATGGAATGCATCAAAAATAAATTAATTTGATCCTCGTACAAGACAATGTGAAATTGAAGTTCAAAGAATTATTTGTTTATAAAATATTGTAAATCAAATTCCAGATGCATTTAATGATGCTAGAAAAATGATAAAGTCATATATACTTGCAGTGAATACTCCAGCAGAGATAGAAATACCTATTGAAAAATCAATTCCTGAAGAATTGACAAATAAGGTAATAGAAGAATCTAAACCACACCAGAAGCGTGGAAGACAAGTTGGTGTAAGAGACACTGTACCACGAAAATCAAAAGCAAATAAGGGAATCCCAGAAGAGGTACAAACCGCTCCAGAAGTAGCACTAATTCCAAGAGTGTGAATAACCCCAGAAGTGGTACAAACCGCTCCAGAAGTAGCACTTATTCCCAAGAGTGTGAATAGCCCCAGAAAAGGCTCAAAATCTCAGTAAAGGGATAAGAGATGAACACCAAGAGATCTCAATAAATTATGTACATGATGAGAAAATATGAGATCGAAGCAAAGTCATGATTGACGATATATTTGCTTTCTTTATAGCATAAGATATTACTTTGATTCCTGACACGGATCCTGAACCACAAAACGTGGAAGAATGTCGGAAAAGAAAAGATTGGCCAAAATAGAAAGCTGCTACTCAAAATGAGCTACAATCTTTATTGAAAAGAGAAGTATATATTTGGACCAGTAGTTCAAAAACCGCTAGGTGTAATCCCGGGTGAAAATAAAATCTCTATTGAAAAGAGAAGTATTTGGACCAGTAGTCCAAACTCCGCTGGGTGTAATCCCGGTTGGAAATAAATGGGTATTTGTTCGAAAGTGAAATGAGAAAAATGAAATTGTGAGATATAAATCCCAACTTGTAGCTCAAGGGTTTTCACAAAAATCTGGTATTGATTATCAGGATACATACTCTCCAGTACGTAATGGATGGAGTAACTTTTCGCTTTCTGATAGGTATGACAACCATGGAAGGTTTGGATACACGTCTGATGGATGTTGTAAGAGCATACCTATATGTCTTACTTGAACTGAGATTTATATGAAAATCCCTGAAGGATTGAAAATGGCTGAATCACAAAGGCCCAGTCAGATATATTCAATCGAGTTTTAATGCTCATTATATGGATTGAAATAGTCTGGTCATATGTGGTATAATCGACTTAGTGATTATTTAATAAAAGATGGATATATAAATGATCATGTATGTCCATGTGTTTTTATTAAGAAATCACAAAGTGAATTTTCCACCATTGCTGTATATGTGGATGATTTGAATTTTGTAGGTACTCCTGAAGAACTCACAAGAACTACTACTTATTTAAAAGATGAATTTGAAATGAAAGATCTTGGAAAGATAAAATTCTGTTTGGGAATACAAATGGAGCATTTAGCATCTGGAATTTTTGCTCATCAATACACATATGCTGAAAAGATTCTCAGTCATTTTCATATGGATAAAGCTCATCCTTTAACTACCCTGAAGGTTGTTCGATCTTTAGAAGTTGATAAAGATCCATTTCGGCCTCTAGAAAGTGGGGAAGAAGTTCTTGAACCTGAAGTTCCATGCCTAAGTGCAATGGAAGAAGTTCTTGGACCTGAAGTTTCATACCTAAGTGCAATAAGTGCTCTTATGTATCTTGCAAACTGTACACGACCTGATATTACTTTTGCTATCAACTTGTTAGCAAGATACAATTCTTCTCCGACTAAGAGACATTGGGATATGATCAAACACATTTTGAGATACCTCCGTGAAAGTATGGATCTTGGGTTATTTTATCCAAGAGATTCAATGTCGCGATTGGTTGGATATGCCGATGTAGGATATTTATTAGATCCACACAATGGAATATCACAAACATGTTATGTATTTACATATTGTGACACGGCTATATCCAGAAAATCCACAAAGCAAACCATGACAGCTACATCTTCAAATCACTTAGAGATTCTCGCTATACATGAAGCAAGCAGAGAGTATGTTTGGTTAAGATCAATTATTCAGCATATTCAAAAGTCATGTGGATTACCATCAATCAACGACATTCCTACAATTCTGTATGAAGATAACGTTGCATGCATTGCTCAACTTAGAGGAGGGTACATCAAGGGAGATAGAGCAAAACACATTTCACCTAATTTCTTCTTCACACATGAGCTATAAAAGAAGGGTGATATAGATGTGCATCAAATTCGACCATGTGATAATCTAGCCGACTTATTCACAAAGTCGCTACCAAATGCAACGTTTGCAAAACTTCGAAAAAGGATTGGAATGTATCGACTGAAAGACTTGTGACAACATTTTATCCAGAAGTAATGAATTCCTTTTGAGGGATGACTGTACTCTTATTCCTTAGTCACAGTTTTTATCCCAATGGGTTTTTTCTGACAAGGTTTTAACGAGGCAGTCAATAAAGATATTTATTGTAAAAGATATGTACTCTTTTTTCTTTCGTTAAGTTTTTCCCACTGGATTTTCTTAACAATGTTTTTAATGAGACATAATCTTCTATCGTAGGGAATCAGGGGAAGTGTTATAAAGTGATTCCCTCAACAGAAGGGATCACCGACACTCTCTCCCTCAATTATTTCCTTCTCTTTTTTCTTTTCCTTCCATGACTTGGATTACTCCCCCCTGACTCCTCTCATCTCCTATATAAAGGGAATGAGATTGAAGGAAATAAGAAGAGAACTCCTCTGAAAAAATTTCTCTCTCTATTCTTTTCTCTTGCTTATTCTCTCTAAATTTATGCAGCAATTATAAGAGTATATTTATACACTTCGCTAAAGTTTTATAACAGAAATATAATTATACTTATATTTAATAAAAAAAATCAAGTTAGGTAAGATGATCTTTGCCAAAAAAAATTAATTTCTTTTGAGATTATATTATTACAAAACGGATCTAAAACATCTTTCTTAAATAACATATCTTTAATAAAATTATGTCATTTTGGAGATTGTTTTTTAAAAAAACAAAATAATATTAAAATAGAGTGATCTCACTCGCTTTCCTTTTATTTATAAAAATGTCACATGTGACCCTACTTGTTTTTTAAAAGAATCTTCAAAATGAAGTAGTTTTAATAAATGTGTGTTATTTAAGAGAGTATGTTATTTAAGAAGTATGTTTTAGATCCGACCTCTATATTATTATATATTATATGCATAATTTTTTTATTGTACATATGTTATTGGATAAATTGTTTAATTTTTAATTTAATAACTAAATATGTAGACTTAGGTTTTAATAAAAGTAGCAAGCCAATTTCAAAGTCCGGGGTTTTCAATAGGAAAAGTAATAATGTGGCAATCTAATATAATAAATACTAATTAGATAATTAAGTAATTACATAGAGCAATATGACCATATAAATTTGTGTATGTTTTATTTGTACACATTCTGTCAAAACTACGTCATTTTGGCAGATTTTTTATTATTAAAAAAATAGTTTCTCTCATCCCAAATCAGAAATCAAAAACAAATATGCCAAAACGACATAATTTTGACAAACCGTGACACCTCCAAAATAGGCCAACACAACTCATTCTGAGTCGTCAAAAATATGGTACAACGATCAATTACAACTTCATTTACACAACTATTAATTGTCGTGTAAAATACGACAAAACATACGCTGTAAGTTTTAATACAAATATCGTCTCGTAGACAATATAGAAACTTAAATAAAATCCTCATTATAATTATTGTCACACTATTTTACAAAATAGTTATGATTACTAAAATAACCATCTTGGATCATTGCTTCACTCCCCGGCTAGTCTCAGCTACATTCTCGCCTCCTAAGAAGAACAATGGAATCAAAAGAAAAATGGTGAGCTCAACTAGTCCAGTAAAAAATATTATGACTAATATAATGTAGAATAAATTATCCTTAGTCCTCAACAAGAAAAAATCTGACAGAATACAATAAATAACAAGTTTTAGATCAACAACTGCAGCGGAAACAACAATCCATTAGAAGAGTCAAGTAGAACATGATATCTACTATATTCTGTTATTTAAAAGTTCATCATCAATATTTTATCCATGTAACAACGATCAATAATTATTTCCAATCAACGAATTATCTAAGCACTATGGGTCAAAGATAATCGTTTGTATAACCAGTGGTCATGTTATGTCATACATTTGTCCATTTATGCACTATGCGCCAAAGAGGACTTCTACCACAAATCTTATCTGTAACATTAAAGGTCATGATTATACTAATACACAATTTCTGGTCATAATCATACCAATCAATAGTCCATATTTGCACCACGGACTTTCACCACAATATAAGTATGAGGATGATGACAATGATATAAAAAATCAATCAAGTGAGAACAAGGATAAATATTAGATATTTATAATTTAATTTATCCAGAGTTTAAAAAAAATGTTCAAATTGTTAACATGATAACTATTTGTGAAGGAAAATTCAAGAATGATATTCATATATCAAAAATAATTTGGACAGAAAAGAAAGTTAAATTCCATTATGAACAGTACTTATGAATAATACCCCAACATAAAAAGATTAAAATTTAATAAGAATGTCCAGACCAATATCCCAATGAAATGATATTAGATGAAACGCAAAACTTAAGAAATTTCTAATCATTTCAGGAATTATAGAAGCAATACTTACCATAATAAGTTTAAATTTAGAAATATGAAATGAAATAATATCACTTACATAATATGGAGTATGAAAGAAAATGACATTTCTTACGAGTATTAAAATAAAATAATAACATTTACTTTAGTAGAAAAATATATTTGACCGAAATATCGGATATTATCCTGAGAAAATTTTGCAGTAAAAGCTACACTCAAAGTATTTTTATACTCAAAAAAAATACTCACAATATTGCAGTAGGAATGCTTGAGATTTTTGGTGTGTTTAGGAAGGAGGGTTACCCCTCCTTTGATAGTGCAGCACGGAGGAAAAATTAAACAAGGCTGTCTAACTCCCTGCCTAATTTTACTCCGCCTAACTTCTTTCCTTCTCTGCCTAACCTATCATTTCCAATAGTTGGAGCCAACAATTTGGAGGAAAGAATAACACGAGGTAGGGTTGAGCAAGTAGCCAAATTAGAACTGAAACCGCACCAAAAACCGCACCAAAAACCGCACGAACCGCACCAATTAAAATCGCACCAACGGTTCCGGCGTATGTGACGATTTTAGGTGAGTTGAATAACCAAATTTACTGTTTCGGTTTGGTTACTAGCCAAAACCAAAACCGCACCATGTGTGTGTATGTATGTATTATCACTAATAAATTCTAAAGTTACTTTTCACTTGAACACGCTCAGAGAAAACCCTAGTCTTGCATTGTCATTTTTTCACGAATTGAAAGAAGATGTTAGAGGTTATAGAGTCAAAAATTAAGCAATTGGGTTTTGGAATTTCGAATTTGTTTGATGCATTTTTGGAGGGGATTATAGCTGAAGGGCTTGAGCACTTGATGCATTGGTTAATGTACAATGCTATAATAGTAATAGTCTAATTGATTATGTCAGGAATAAGCATGTGGATGATATTCCTACTTACATATGATTTGATTATGATATATATATATATATATATATATATATATATATATATATATATATATATATATATATATATATATAAATGAATATGCAAGTATGCTTGCATTAAGAAAAGTTGTAAATCCTTTGATAGATAATAAAAACATATGTACAAGGACTTAGAATGAATTGATCAAATGTGTTAGGTTGATCCTACATAAGCAAAACAACTTTGTAGAGTCCTTAAAAAGAAATGATGTACAAGGACTATAAATATAGAAAGATCAAGCATGTTAGGTTGATCTAATGATGTAATAGATAGGCTTGTCTGATCGTCGAGCACTGCACCAGAAATCGTAGTCTGCCAAGAGAGTCAAGGAAAACTCGAGAGCTATCGAGGCAGAATCGTAGTCTGCAAAATAGTAGATCTCGGAGTTCGTAGACTGCCAGGAGAGACGAGGAAAGGATCGTAGTGTGTCGAGAAGAACTTCCTCAGGGCCGCAATCTGCTGAGGAAGTCATGTTCAGAATTATAGAGACAACATGCCTACCTACGAGCCGATCGATTATCTGCCGAAGCCAAGTCAAGAATCGTAGACTACACTCAGAGTCGTAGAGTCTACTGACCGTATCAGAGGCAGAGATCGTAGTCGAGCATGATCAGATGAAGACAACAAGCACAACGACAGAAATCGTAGAGTGTCAAGATCTGATCTCGAAGTCGTAGTGTCTGCACATCCGAAGCTAAATCGTAGAGTGCAAAACTAAGATCTCAACAGATGTGCTCACAATGCCAAGGCAGAATCGTATAGCAAATACAATTCTCAACGAATGAGTACTCCCAGAATATCTAAAGGAATGAAACCTCTGGTTGGCATTGCATAGATACATCCCCCCTGAAGGAAACCAGAGAGCACTCAACGAATGACATGTAAGCTAATAGAAGATCTAAGCACCAACCCAATCAGCATCAAGATTGAGTTGTGAAGCCATTCGAGATGAAGTCTTCCACAAGGAGATCAGAAGAAGACTTCAGTAACTGACCAAGGAAAGTCAGCAAGTGCAGTAGCTGTCAAGTAGACAAAAGAGGACGATCTTGGAAGTAACCAGGATCGTAGTGTTTGCCAAACAAAGAAAGAACTGATGGAGTGCACACAGAGATACTGGACAACTTCTGAAGAACAAGGCTAAAGTGATTAAGCATTGGATCAGTCCATTGATGATAAGTGAACGGGAGATCACAAGGATAAAGAGAGCTGGACACGCCAATAATCTGAAGTGTCGTGCTATTCAGAAGAGGCCTGAACAAAGAAGTCAAGCCATCAGTATCTTAGAGCTGTTGAGGCAAACAGAAGTGTTGAAGCACTGCACAAGAGAAGGAAGAGGTGTTCTACATTGAAGATCTAATCAACACTCTTCAAGATCGTAGTGTTGACTCTAGCAGTCAACAAGACATTACGATCAGGTCTATGAAGACATGCATCAGAATCGTAGAGTTCGAACAGCTGAAGATTGAAGCATTGGCAACAGTTCAATCTGAAGGTTGATATTTGGACAAGAGCTTAATGAGAGCATCGATGCAAAAGGACAATCTCTGATCGAGAAATCAGAAGGAGGAAATAAAGTCTTCGACCTGCCCGAGTCATAAAAGTGACATCTCTGACGGGATAGGTGAAACAGTAGACGGCAGTGTCAAAAAGTCATGACATATCACATCAGTAGTCTACATCAAACAACTCTAGATCTGTGAAGCAATTCAAAGAGCTTCCAACGTTTACTTTCTAACTGGAAGATTGGAAAGGAGTATAAATCAGCTAGAGCTTAAAAGATCAAGGGTTGCTGGAGTTGCTGAGTTTGGAGAATTAGTGGACTGATCTAACCAACGTAAATAGTGAGTGACCAATGAAGGTCTGAAGGCTCACTCTACGATCAACCAAGAACACTTAGAGACAAACAAGGAAAGAAGTAGAAGTGAGAGTTCTACAATGTAAAATTGAGAGTTCTATTACAAGAAGAATGTTCTGAACTGCCGAAGAGAAAGAAGAACATCAATGTCATCTTGATGTCTATCATAGTAAGACTCTAAGTACCAGAGAGAAAAGCCTACAATCATCTTAGCAAGTCCATTATGATAAGGCATCAAGGATCAAAAAAGAAGATCACCAAAGCCATCATGGTGGCAAGCATGAGAAAGTTTCTAAGTACCTAGCAGAAGAGCTTACAGTCATCTTCGAAACCCATCATGTGCAGCCATCAAGTATCAAGAAGAATGATCTTCAAGGTAGTTCATTAAGGGATCATCAGAATAGGTTGAGTAACTGAAGAAGCTGAGCATTATGCAACACTTAACCGCACTTCAAGGATGATCATGCCAAGCTGATAAGTACAGAAGATGTTCAGAGCATAAAGACATCTTAGCAGTTCAGCACCAACTCCAACAAACAAATAAATAACTCAACAACAAGAAGCCAGGGCCTGAGGGGTCCTCATCCAGAGGGACTAAATGAAGTTCCAAGCCTGCTGGGCTTGAAGAGTTCCTAGGGAACTAGATAAGTTCCAAGGCTGCTGGCCTTAAAGGAATCTTAGTGATTTAGGGTGCTGCCCTTCTTTAGTGGAAATCCTGCTAGTTGAAAGCAGAAGAGTGGATTAGGAGCTTGAGTCTCTGAACCACTTAAAACCCCTTGTGTCTTTTACTTTATGTTATTTACATTATGTACATTAACTGCTATAACTGCTACGTATGTTTTAACTGCTTACCATTGAACTAACTCTACGAACAATGTATGTATGATTATGAATATATCATTGAAGGAGATCTTTTACTTATTCTGCTGTGCTTGAAAAGATTTTTATGTTTGTCATATGCTAAATTATTAGCAATACAAAATAAACCAGAAAAGTATTTGAAATAAAAAGGATCTATTCAACCCCCTCTTCTAGATCTATTGTGCCTACTGGGAATTAACAATTGGTATCAGAGCAGGTTCTCATGCTATATTCAAAAGCTAATCGCTTTGAGTCTAATCTTAGGAACAAATATTCTTCTAAACTTAGTTTAGTAGTAAGTCATTTGTTATATGTAGATGAGCTCACACGTTAGAAATATTGTGAACAGGTAAATGTGTATATACACCTGAAGTTGCCCAGATAGGTCCATGCTCTTGAGTGCCATATCAACAAGACCAATCCCTGCTCACAGTCAATCTTGTAGTCTGAAGATCAGGCTAGAAAGCTCACAAGACATCAACATACAAGAGCCTAACATCCTCCAGCCTGAAAAGATGAAAAGGCCATACATGCTAAGAGCTGGATGTAAACCTTGTGAACTCTAGGATGCCAAAGAACTAAAGATGCTGAGATCTTCCTAGCATGCATCCTCAAGACCACGGCTGATTGATTGAAGGTAAAGAGGAGCAACAAGTTGTCAGAAGGAAATGAGAAACTATGCACATCAATGCCTAACCTCAATATGTCTAAGACAAATGACTGTTAAGAAACTGACAATAGAAAGGTACGATTCCCCACTAATATAATTGTATACATCATGCTACACCTCCTTATGCACTATAACATTATCCTGTCAAGAAATCACAATCTACCTAAAAAGGTGAAGAGAGAAAAGTACACTGAGGTTGAAAACCCAAATGCTTACAAACTATCTCTCCATCCAAGTTTTAGGTTCAAGATGACATCTTGAAAGAAATCTGAAATAGATCATAAGAACATCATAGGTTAAATTAATCTTATGTGAAGTAATCTTTGCTGACAGGTTGTTTGAACCTATGTTCTAAGTGTTTGATAACCCACAGAGTATGATCAGTTCTACAAGAGCATCTTGATGATTTGTTGAAACTGATCACCTGTATGAATCAACTAGAAACTCATAAATCATAGAGTTGATTCTCACTCTGTGAACGCTTAAACTCTGTGAACATAACCAAATAAATGATGAAACCATCAAATGAAAAGAGTGCTTTGTTAAAATGACAAATCTTACACACTCACCATCATGTATCTCAAAATGTAATATCCAAATTAGCTGCATGCATGAATTTGATTGTTGGTGATCAATATGATGTTAATTCTAATATATGAGGAATAGGGTTTTTAAAACTAACCTAGCAGGACCCATTTAACCATGGGTACAAAAAATAGAAATTTACAACCTGCAGGTACTTGGTCTATCTGGCCACACTTAGGAATGCTGAAGCAGAAGACTTCAGTCAAGAAAATTCAACCAGCAGAAGGCTTAAGACTGTTCAGAAATGATTTTGATGAAACTCCTATATGTCAAAGCCTGCCCTTGAAGACCTGCTGAGCTAATCCCAATGAAGCTCACTTGGCTGCTGATACTTATATAGAAGCATGCCATTCAACCAAAGATGGAAAGGGTCTTATATGCTCAAGCATGCAAAGCATGTTATAATGGAAGAATCCTCAAGGAAGCTCATCACAGAGGATCATCGAGCATCAAGCACGAGGAACTCAGTACGGGAGCAGAACTCAATGAGCATATACTGACAAAGAATATTACGTTCGTAGTGCTGACAAATGATCGTAGAATGATCAGTCCTGGAGATATCCATGTCTACGATGAAAATAGATTTGACTGTCAGTGATGATTCCAGTAATAAAGAAGCATGCAAAAATTTCTCCTAACGCACATGAAGAAAAGGAAATCACACCTCATTGAGAACATAGTATGAACATGTGGAAGCAGTGATTTGTTAAGAAACAACAACACTAAGATATACTATGAAGCAGTGTACCAGCTACAGAGTCCCAAAACTTTGTGGTTGATGAACCAAATGAAGATCCATAGTCAGTAGGAACGTCACAAAATGTACTACTGATAACCTTTCAGCCACCCAACTCAAAATCATGGAGTGCCTACGATCAAACATCTGATCGTAGTGTAAGAGCAAGAGGACACCATGATTACAACAAATGCAATTGTCTAAAATCGGCTGAGGGCCTCCCTACTAGAAAAGGTCAAATGAGATATCAGTGCAAATCACTTATAAAGTACTTTATCTGGGAATCGCCTCAAGGACAAACCTGACCCTTAGCTCAATCTAAGAGGTTGGCCCTTCCTGAGCTACTTTAACCCAGAAGGATTGTTTAATCAAGTTCATCTCAAGGACCAAGACAGTCAACGATCGTAGATTAGAGTTTGAAGATAACTCAGCGATCATGATGCAACCTCAACGATTGTAGTGCAACCTCAGCGATTGTAGAAGCAAACTCGACAATCGCAGTCATACCAGAATACACTAGCTCATGGTGAGCTTGGAAGAACTGGACAATTGCTCAACCATTCAAATTAAAAGGAGATAAGTTCGAATACAGTTTGGAAAGATGTTATGCAAACGCATCTAAGAACTCTAGTACCTAAACTGGCTCGGAGTACATCGGTGATCAAGCTACGCAGCATCACGATGAGGATTAATGTCAAAACCACCCACTGCAATGTCTCTCAAAAGATGATCGTTGAGTCTACAAAGGAAAATGTAGAGTCCATAGCTGCCTTATCATGCTACTCTACGAACCAAAAATGGTCAACGGTTAATCCACGTCATTGACACCTATTCGTTTTGAAAAGAGACATTAAACTGAAGAGTTAATAGGGGAGTTATAGCTCATTACTGGGCATCGTGCAACCAATGGTTGGTTGACACATCACTGATTCTGCCACTGACATATCCCCTTGCTTCAACTCCAGAAATTTTTCCTCCATTCTAGACTGCATACTGGCTGAAAAATAGTTCTCGAAAAATAAAGTCTTAAATCTATCCCACGCTATTACACCTGCTCCTGCCCTCACCTGATTTGCTTCCCACCAGAAATTTGCCTCACCCTTCATCATGTAGGTGGCAAAAGAAGTCTTTTGCCCCTCAGCTACCCTAGCTATTATAAACGCCTTCTTAATTTCCCTAATCCAAGTTTGGGCTTCTACAGGGTCAGTCGTACCTTTGAATTCTGGCGGTCCTACAACCTTAAAATCTTTAAAATTCGCCAAGTGATTATCCGGCTGGTTTCCTTGTTGCATAGCTTGAGCTACCATATTTGCGAACTGCTGCATTGGGTCCGCTTGTTGTTGTCCTTCAACGTTGTTGACAGACTCTTCTGCCCTTTGATTCCGAGTTTGACGTCTTGGCGGCATTATCTGGTTAAGTAAAAACCATATATTAACTTACATTCTAAACCTTATCATAAAAGTTTAAACTTATTAAACTTGTTTCATAACTCAAACTTTGATTCATATTCATTCATCGCTTTCAAAATATGTTACATATCATATCACAGAGTGCTTTAAACATTAGTTATCCCATTGTGACTACAAAAGTCGGGATTTACTTTACCACTTTTACAAAAGTTTTATCATAATACATTACACAGACATACTAAACACACATATAATATAAAACATGCTTACACAACATGACCTATACTACCTATTCACCAAGTCTTCTTTCTTGGACAGCTCCTCGCCTGATGATCTTCCTTTCCACAAACAAAACATGCTCCCCGTTTATAGTCAGGACAATACAGAGTGGTATGCCCTTCATAGCCGCAAAGATAACATATTCTTTTCCATTTCTTCTTCCCAGGTTTTCCTAAATCATGGTCTTCTACCTTCCTTTTTCCCTTATCTTTTGGAGCTGCAAACGAAGTGTTGCTTGAGGCTCCCATCTGATTGATTTGGATTTGAAGCTTATCCTGCTCTCCCATTGTTTCTATTAACACTTGACGCAATTGACTGTTAAGCAGTTTTTCTGTCTCCCACAACCTTTCTAGAGAAGAAACCTTGTTCCTCAATTCCTGCATCTCCATTGATGCTTCACCAGCTTCAGCTTTAGAGTCTGAATCACTATCTGTCAGATCCACTATTTTCGGATATGGTACTATGTTTTCCACGATAACCACCTCGTCCGAGTTGGTTTCATTGTGAGCTTCTATTTCCGCTATTGGCTTCGATATTAGCTCCTTCTTTACGACCCGTGGGTATCCTAATTCTTTTTCACCTGACATCTACACACAGCAATTATCCTGATTAGCATATAATATATACACATAACACATAAAAGTTTTATATAAGTTATCTTTTAGTTTGTTTGACGATGAATTTATCCAATCCATCTTTATTTAAACTCTATATGAGTTATTTATATTTTCAACGTTTCCCTGTGTTCTAAGGTTATAGCCTAAGGTCTAACCCACCTAAGGTTTCTAACCCTATAGCTCTGATACCAACTTGTGAGGCCCCCGAACCCGGATACTTGAAACCCAAATTCGGTACTTCACGATACCATTTCTATGAGCGGAATAATACTAATAATAATAACAATAATATAATACATAACTTAAATTTACATAAACATCAGAGTTTTTCTCCCAAGTACGTAACCTTTACTCATTCATTACATGATACTAGATATTTAAATATATATATCACAGTCTTCATAATTTAAAACTATTACAAGCAGTAATATAAAAAGTCATTCAACAACTTTTCCTTTTCCTTTGTTCTTGACAGATCCTTCTGGTCCTTCACACTTAGCTGAAAATATTTAAATTAAGCAAGGATGAGCATTTGAGTGCCCAACAAGTATTATATATATATAGGCTGAAAGAATTTAAATGTTTTCTTTATAATATTCTTCTACAACTAGTCAGTAGTTGTGAAGTAATCTGTACCAATAATAATAACATAACAACTCTCTTTCAAATTTTTGAAACTACGTATTGACTATACATGGGGTTTCTGTGACATACTATGAACATTGTTTTTATTTTTGAAAAGGTTTGAACAGAAATTCATCTGTAAACCGTCATGACTTACGGGCACGGAGGGTGATCAGCCCCGTTGTACCCTGTATTGATCAATACTACATGTATAAGAACGATGTTATCGTTCACTCTGTCCGCCTTGGGCGCATAAAATTTTTCCCATTATCGGGATGTTCATACCTGTCGGGTTTTCATAACAAAGGTCTTATATAATTTAACATATATGTATATCAAAGGTGTATCAACATGTGATTAAATACAATGATTATCCAAGTGGGGACACTTGTATAATCTTTTCTAGAAATTAACGAACAGAATATATATAACAGAATTATCATATACTAACATGTTGATAATCAATGGGCGTATATAATATAAGTTTAACAATCTGTACAATAATAACAATAATTCTGATCTTCTCACTTCTTTCCATTGCATAAAGAAAATACAAAGTTAGGATACTTGCCTGATGCGCTGCTTACACTTACGCAACTTAGATTTATCTTTTCTATCTCGACCTATCATTAATCAGATCATTTTACTGATTAGTACAACATAACGTACATATAACACCGCCTATTGCAGTCAGCACATTCCCTATTCACATTATCACACATGTTCAACAATCGTTGACTCATAATCAAACATCAACACCTTCCTAATCACATTGTCATACAACTTTAATAACCATTGAATCACAAATAAACAATTAACTAACCAATTTATCTAAGTCCAGATCAATTTCTGATCTATATCAGTCTACCGACAACTTTATCGGTTAAATATCGAGTCTAAGACTCTAAACCGTAGTTCAATATCCATTTGAATAATTTAAACATCAGTCGCACTATTTTTCATAGTCTTATAATAATTATTATCATTTATTATAATTTTCAAATATCAGAATCATTATTAAATAATTTAAATATCAAACAATTATATTATCATTAATATTTAATTAATATTAATCTATTAATGAAACCATTGCCAAAATATTAAAGTTATGTATAATAACTCAAAATATTTTTAAAGTATTTATAATACCCTTAAATGATTTTTAAAACATTTAAAATCATTATTACCATTAATATTTAAATATTAATGAACTATTTATCCAAATATTAAAAGTCATAATTATAACTTAAAATATTTTTAAATCATTAATATCCCTTTTAAATGATTTTTAAATAAATAAAACCATTTTTAAACTAATTATTTAATATAATTATTAAATAATTTCAATATCATTAATAATAATTTAATAATCATTAATATTAAATTATTAAAGAAATTATCCTTTAAATATTAAAAGTTATATTTTATAACTTAAAATATCTTTAAACACTTTATTTTTATTTAAAATGATTATTATAATAATAAAATCATTTTTAAACTAAATTATTTAATATAATTATTAAATAACTTTATTATCATTAATCATAATTAATTAATGAAATTTACCTTTAAATATTAAAAGTTATATTTTATAACTTAAAATATTTTTAAATACCTTATTATTATTTAAAATGATTTTTAATATAATAAAATCATTTTTAATTCATTTATTTAATTCATTTAATAAATTACTTAATTATCATTAATATTAATTTATTAATGAAAATTATCACATAATATTAAAAGTTATCAAAAATAAGTTAAAATATTTTCTTATATCATAATATAATTTTAAATGATTTTTCAAATATTAAAATCATTTTTAAATAATTTATTTAATATTATAATTAAATAAATTAATTACTTTTAATATTCCAAAAATATTAAATATTTATGAAATATATTTAAAATAATTAAAAACTAATTTTCAAAATTTAAAATAATTTTTAATAATTTATTTTGTATTTTTAATAATTAAAAACTATTTTTTTTTATTTTTTTTAATAATTTCCAAAAATTATTAATAAAACTGTCGCTAAAGGGCTATAGCGACACTTTCTGTCGCTATAGGTGTTCTTAAGGATTTCCAGAAACATAAACCAGTGTGCTAGGGGGGTGGTTTGACCATGAATAACTTTCTGTACAAAATGTTTCTAGGCGATCTAACATATACATCTTGTAGTACTCATGTAACACTACAATTACCAACAAACATCATGGCTTAACAACAACAGATCTGGGAGATATTGGTCATCAAAGTAGCTGTCAGAGCTGTTCTTCACGAAGAACAGTTCGAGGTGCCTACTTTGGACCCCTATAACTTGATGATCGTGTAACGTTTATGTGATATATCAATTTCATTGTGTAGACATCATGTAGGACTACAACTATAAAGCTTCATAACATATTAACATCAAAACATGAGCAAGATATTTCCGGTCAAACATGAACACGGAAGTTACTAAAAAAAATTCTGGGTTCGTGTTCTTGAGCAGTTTCGGTCAACGGGATTTGACCATGAATAACTCCCGATATATAACAAATATGAACTTGATTATTTTTTCACCTTAAAGATCACATTACATACTACATATAACAACTTACAAACACCCAAAAAAACTAAATAATCATAGAGATATAAGGCCTGACATTTACCTAAAAATAACAGATTTTGGTTTTTTAAAAGTTAGAAAAACTTTGATTTTGAGCACTTTGATGTTATGCGTCATGAATCAAACAACCCAGAACATTAATACACTCCTTATTACACATATTTAACAAATCAATTGCATCAATTAACATCAAATCAAAGGATTTCTAAAATTAGGGTTTTTATACCTTTATGCTTTGATTTTGATTTCTTAGCTTCCAAGTTGTTTGTGATTGGATTATGGTGAACGCGGGGCTGGATAAAGGGACTGATTTAGCAACAAATTTCGTTGGTTTGAGAGAAAATGAGAGTTGGTTGAGTATTGAATAAAATTGGCTAGCAAAATCACTTTTTCTCGCTCTCAATCCTTTATATAGACATGCTAGATTCATGAATGGCTGAGTTGTTGCTTGTTGCTGTCATTAGAGAGCACATGGGATTGTTGGTTTGGTGACCAACTTCACCAATTTTGTCAAAACCTATTACTAGCTTCATAAATGCTAAAAAGGGATATTTTTGTCATTTCCTTAAATTTCTAGAAAATTGCTTTAGGGTTTAGGGTTTAGACATTTTAGTGTTTATGGTTTAACATTTAACCCTTAAAGATTTAGCAACTAGGATTTTAACAATTTCCAAATTTAGGATTTAGCAATTAGGGTTTATTACAAAAATAATAATAATATAAAATAACTAAATTTTAGTTTCTAAAATTAGACAATTTAGGTTTGTTAATTAGATTAATATTCTAATTACTTTATACCGTAACATTAGGGTTTAGATCATATAATTATCATTGACTTTGCTAATTTAGCAATTAGAGTTTATTCTTTTAGTAATTAGGGTTACCAAATTACTATTAGGATTCCAATTACTAAATTAGGGTTTAATAATTTAGGGTTGCTAAAATTAACAATTATAATCATAATACTTGTTAATTAATCATATTATCAATAATCACCAACAATCTCAATTCTAATTTCAAATTAGGGTTACTAATTATAGCAATTAGGGTTTCTAGAAATAATACCTCAAAATGGTAATTAGGGTTTACCTAATTAATACATTTAAAACATGACATAATTAATATTATACACATATAAAATAACCTTATACTCTAATTTGGATCTCAAATTAGGGTTTAACATCATTACTAGGGTTTGGTCAAAATACACCGTAATTGACCAACCATTATCAATACGGTCATACAGTACATATTCATAGCACTGAAAAATCAAAATATAGTTAATATTATATTATTATTCTAATACCTTGACAATAATCCAAAATTAGGATTTGGATTCCATATCTGATTATTCTTTCATATTTAACCTTGATAATTAAGGTAAAATATTTAACTTAATAACCTGTACAAAAATTCATATAATAAAATAATTATTATATTTATTCTAAAAATCACTTCATTTATTATTTAAATAATATATGATTATATATTCATGGAAAATAATTAATAAAAACATTTCTATCTTAAAATTAATTATTATAAAAATACACTTTATATTAATCAATAATTCTACAATAAATTTACTTGTAAATATTCATGTAATAAATATATTTTTATTTAGCACATAAATACATATACACATAATCTTGTACAAATCCCCATCCTTAAAAAAAAAAAAAATTTATACGCAAAATTTATGATTTATTTATATAGAAAATATCGGGTTATCACATTCACCCTCCCTTATAAGGATTTCGTCCCCGAAATCACCGCTTTAAAACCTATACATAACTGGGTACATAGCATACATATTCTTTGCAAGTAGATCTCGATCATCTTTGATTGAACCGATCTTTAACTAATCACATAAAGCTTGTTTTTCTGATTAAACGGAAATTTGATTCCTAAAAGAACTCAAATTCCTCCCTCAAAATTTCTTTATAAAATAATTTACTATAAATAGAAAAATTCTAATTACGCAAATAAAAGTTATTCGAATATTACCTGGAACTGCATTGCCAGCTGCCACCGTGTCTTGAACCGTCATGTTGAAGACCCTTGATGTTAACTTTGTTGGTTTGTTCGATGATGTCGGTCCTGTGATTGCTAACGTTCCGCTACCCTTACCAGTATTCTCCTTTCCTGCCTCCACGCTCCTGTTCGGACAATCCTTTACCCTATGATCCAATGATCCACAAATAAAACAACCACTGTTCATTCTAGGATTTGGGCAGTTGGGAGAGATATGGACCTCCTGCCCGCCCACATTTATAACACATAAATTTCCCTTTTAAACACTCCCCAGAGTGGTTCTTTCCATACTTTTCACACTGCACCGCTGGCTTCTTAACACCTTCTTGTTTAACCTGGACATTACCAAAATAATTCCCCTTACTTTTTCCATCAACACTCCTGCTTCCACTATTAGTTCTCACCTTCTCAGCTCCTTCGACCTTGCCCTTGTTTTTCCTCTCCTTATTGTAGAGGCTCATAGCCTCACTTCCCTCCTTCGCAATTATCGCCTTCTCCAAGAGTGCTGCAAATGTTAGAATCTGCAACACTGCCACCTTGTTTTAGAGCCAGGGTTTTAATCCCAGCTCAAATCTCCTCGCCTTCCTAGCCTCCGTATCGACTTGATGCGGAGCAAACCTAGCTAACTCATTGAATTTCGCGGCATATTCTGCCACTGACATATCCCCTTGCTTCAACTCCAGAAATTTTACCTCCATTCTAGACTGCATACTGGCTGAAAAATAGTTCTCGAAAAATAAAGTCTTAAATCTATCCCACGCTACCACACCTGCTCCTGCCCTCACCTGATTTATTTCCCACCAGAAATTTGCCTCACCCTTCATCATGTAGGTGGCAAAAGAGGTCTTTTGCCCCTCAGCTACCCTAGCTATTATAAACGCCTTCTCAATTTTCCTAATCTAAGTTTGGGCTTTTACAGGGTCAGTCGTACCTTTGAATTCTGGCGGTCCTACAGCCTTAAAATCTTTAAAATTCGCCAAGTGATTATCCGGCTGGTTTCTTTGTTGCATAGCCTGAGCTACCATATTTGTGAACTGCTGCATTGGGTCCGCTTGTTGTTGTCCTTCAACGTTGTTGACAGACTCTTCTGCCCTTTGATTCCGAGTTTGACGTCTTGGCGGCATTATCTGGTTAAGTAAAAACCATATATTAACTTACATTCTAAACCTTATCATATAAGTTTAAACTTATTAAACTTGTTTCATAACTCAAACTTTGATTCATATTCATTCATCGCTTTCAAAATATGTTACATATCATAGCACAGAGTGCTTTAAACATTAGTTATCCCATTGTGACTACAAAAGTCGGGATTTACTTTACCACTTTTACAAAAGTTTTATCATAATACATTACACAGACATACTAAACACACATATAATATTAAACATGCTTACACAACATGACCTATACTACCTATTCACTAAGTCTTCTTTCTTGGACAGCTCCTCGCCTGATGATCTTCCTTTCCACAAACAAAACATGCTCCCCGTTTATAGTCAGAACAATACAGAGTGGTATGCCCTTCATAGCCGCAAAGATAACATATTCTTTTCCATTTCTTCTTCCCAGGTTTTCCTAAATCATGGTCTTCTACATTCCTTTTTCCCTTATCTTTTGGAGCTGCAAACGAAGTGTTGCTTGAGGCTCCCATCTGATTGATTTGGATTTGAAGCTTATCCTGCTCTTCCATTGTTTCTATTAACACTTGACGCAATTGACTGTTAAGCAGTTTTTCTGTCTCCCACAACCTTTCTAGAGAAGAAACCTTGTTCCTCAATTTCTGCATCTCCATTGATGCTTCACCAGCTTCAGCTTTAGAGTCTGAATCACTATCTGTCAGATCCACTATTTCCGGATCTGGTACTATATTTTCCACGATAACCACCTCGTCCGAGTTGGTTTCATTGTGAGCTTCTATTTCCGCTATTGGCTTCGATATTAGCTCCTTCTTTACGACCCGTGGGTATCCTAATTCTTTTTCACCTGACATCTACACACAGCAATTATCCTGATTAGCATATAATATATACACATAACACATAAAAGTTTTATATAAGTTATCTTTTAGTTTGTTTGACGATGAATTTATCCAATCCATCTTTATTTAAACTCTATATGAGTTATTTATATTTTCAACGTTTCTCTATGTTCTAAGGTTATAGCCTAAAGTCTAACCCACCTAAGGTTTCTAACCCTATAGCTCTGATACCAACTTGTGAGGCCCCCGAACCCGGATACTTGAAACCCAAATTCGGTACTTCACGATACCATTTCTATGAGCGGAATAATACTAATAATAATAACAATAATATAATACATAACTTAAATTTACATAAACATCAGAGTTTTTCTCCCAAGTAAGTAACCTTTAGTCATTCATTACATGATACTAGATATTTAAATATATATATATCACAGTCTTCATAATCTAAAACTATTACAAACAGTAATATAAAAAGTCATTCAGCAACTTTCCCTTTTCCTTTGTTCTTGACAGATCCTTCTGGTCCTTCACACTTAGCTGAAAACATTTAAATTAAGCAAGGATGAGCATTTGAGTGCCCAGCAAGTATTATATATATATAGGCTGAAAGAATTTAAATGTTTTCTTTATAATATTCTTCTACAACTAGTCAGTAGTTGTGAAGTAATCTGTACCAATAATAATAACATAACAACTCTCTTTCAAATTTTTGAAACTACGTATTGACTATACATGGGGTTTTTGTGACATACTATGAACATTGTTTTCATTTTTGAAAAGGTTTGAACAGAAATTCATCTGTAAACCGTCATGACTAACGGGCACGGAGGGTGATCAGCCCCGTTGTACCCTGTATTGATCAATACTACATGTATAAGAACGATGTTATCGTTCACTCTGTCCGCCTTGGGCGCATAAAATTTTTCCCATTATCGGGATGTTCATACCTGTCGGGTTTTCATAACAAAGGTCTTATATAATTTAACATATATGTATATCAAAGGTGTATCAACATGTGATTAAATACAATGATTATCCAAGTGGGGACACTTGTATAATCTTTTCTAGAAATTAACGAACAGAATATATATAACAGAATTATCATATACTAACATGTTGATAATCAATGGGCGTATATAATATAAGTTTAACAATATGTACAATAATAACAATAATTCTGATCTTCTCACTTCTTTCCATTGCATAAAGAAAATGCAAAGTTAGGATACTTGCCTGATGCGCTGCTTACACTTACGCAACTTAGATTTATCTTTTCTATCTCGACCTATCATTAATCAGATCATTTTACTGATTAGTACAACATAACGTACATATAACACCGCCTATTGCAGTCAGCACGTTCCCTATTCACATTATCACACATGTTCAACAATCGTTGACTCATAATCAAACATCAACACCTTCCTAATCACATTGTCATACAACCTTAATAACCATTGAATCACAAATAAACAGTTAACTAACCAATTTATCTAAGTCCAGATCAATTTCTGATCTATGTCGGTCTACCGACAGCTTTATCGGTTAAATATCGAGTCTAAGACTCTAAACCGTAGTTCAATATCCATTTGGATAACTTAAACATCAGTCGCACTATTTTTCATAGTCTTACAATAATTATTAAATAATTATTATCATTTATTATAATTTTCAAATATCAGAATCATTATTAAATAATTTAAATATCAAACAATTCTATTATCATTAATATTTAATTAATATTAATCTATTAATGAAACCATTGTCAAAATATTAAAGTTATGTATAATAACTCAAAATATTTTTAAAGTATTTATAATACCCTTAAATGATTTTTAAAACATTTAAAATGATTATTACCATTAATATTTAAATATTAATGAACTATTTATCCAAATATTAAAAGTCATAATTATAACTTAAAATATTTTTAAAACATTAATATCCCTTTTAAATGATTTTTAAATAAATAAAACCATTTTTAAACTAATTATTTAATATAATTATTAAATAAATTTAATATCATTAATAATAATTTAATAATCATTAATATTAAATTATTAAAGAAATTATCCTTTAAATATTAAAAGTTATATTTTATAACTTAAAATATCTTTAAACACTTTATTTTTATTTAAAATGATTATTATAATAATAAAATCATTTTTAAACTAAATTATTTAATATAATTATTAAATAATTTTATTATCATTAATCATAATTAATTAATGAAATTTACCTTTAAATATTAAAAGTTATATTTTATAACTTAAAATATTTTTAAATACCTTATTATTATTTAAAATGATTTTTAATATAATAAAATCATTTTTAATTCATTTATTTAATTCATTTAATAAATAACTTAATTATCATTAATATTAATTTATTAATGAAAATTATCACATAATATTAAAAGTTATCAAAAATAAGTAAAAATATTTTCTTATATCATAATATAATTTTAAATGATTTTTCAAATATTAAAATCATTTTTAAATAATTTATTTAATATTATAATTAAATAAATTAATTACTTTTAATATTCCAAAAATATTAAATATTTATGAAATATATTTAAAATAATTAAAAACTAATTTTTAGAATTTAAAATAATTTTTAATAATTTATTTTGTATTTTTAATAATTAAAAACTATTTTTTTCTATTTTTTTATTAATTTCTGAAAATTATTAATAAAACTGTCGCTAAAGGGCTATAGCGACACTTTCTGTCGCTATAGGTGTTCTTGAGGATTTCCAGAAACATAAACCAGTGTGCTAGGGGGGTGGTTTGACCATGAATAACTTTCTGTACAAAATGTTTGTAGGCGATCTAACACATACATCTTGTAGTACTCATGTAACACTACAATTACCAACAAACATCATGGCTTATCAACAACAGATCTGGGAGATATTGGTCATCAAAGTAGCTGTCAGAGCTGTTCTTCACGAATAATAGTTCGAGGTGCCTACTTTGGACCCCTATAACTTGATGATCGTGTAACGTTTATGTGATATATCAATTTCATTGTGTAGACATCATGTAGGACTACAACTATAAAGCTTCATAACATATTAACATCAAAACATGAGCAAGATATTTCCGGTCAAACATGAACACGGAAGTTACTAAAAAAAATTCTGGGTTCGTGTTCTTGAGCAGTTTCGGTCAACGGGTTTTGACCATGAATAACTCCCGATCTATAACAGATATGAACTTGATTATTTTTTCACCTTAAAGATCACATTACATACTACATATAACAACTTACAAACACCCAAAAAAAAACTAAATAATCATAGAGATATAAGGACTGACATTTTCCTAAAAATAACAGATTTTGGTTTTTTTAAAAGTTGGAAAAACTTTGATTTTGAGCACTTTGATGTTATGGGTCATGAATCAAACAACCCAGAACATTAATACACTCCTTATTACACATATTTAACAAATCAATTGCACCAATTAACATCAAATCAAAGGATTTCTAAAATTAGGGTTTTTATACCTTTATGCTTTGATTTTGATTTCTTAGCTTCCAAGTTGTTTGTGATTGGATTATGGTGAACGTGGGGCTGGATAAAGGGACTGATTTAGCAACAAATTTCGTTGGTTTGAGAGAAAATGAGAGTTGGTTGAGTATTGAATAAAATTGGCTAGCAAAATCATTTTTTCTCTCTCAATCCTTTATATAGACATGCTAGATTCATGAATGGCTGAGTTGTTGCTTGTTGCTGTCATTAGAGAGCACATGGGATTGTTGGTTTGGTGACCAACTTCACCAATTTTGTCAAAACCTATTACTAGCTTCATAAATGCTAAAAAGGGACATTTTTGTCATTTCCTTAAATTTTTAGAAAATTGCTTTAGGGTTTAGGGTTTAGACATTTTAGTGTTTAGGGTTTAACATTTAACCCTTAAAGATTTAGCAACTAGGATTTTAAAAATTTCCAAATTTAGGATTTAGCAATTAGGGTTTATTACAAAAATAATAATAATATAAAATAACTAAATTTTAGTTTCTAAAATTAGACAATTTAGGTTTGTTAATTATATTAATATTCTAATTACTTTATACCGTAACATTAGGGTTTAGATCATATAATTATCATTGACTTTGCTAATTTAGCAATTAGAGTTTATTCTTTTAGTAATTAGGGTTACCAAATTACTATTAGGGTTCCAATTACTAAATTAGGGTTTAATAATTTAGGGTTGCTAAAATTAACAATTATAATCATAATACTTGTTAATTAATCACATTATCAATAATCACCAACAATCTCAATTCTAATTTCAAATTAGGGTTACTAATTATAGCAATTAGGGTTTCTAGAAATAATACCTCAAAATGGTAATTAGGGTTTACCTAATTAATACATTTAAAACATGACATAATTAATATTATACACATATAAAATAACCTTATACTCTAATTTGGATCTCAAATTAGGGTTTAACATCATTACTAGGGTTTGGTCAAAATACACCGCAATTGACCAACCATTATCAATACGGTCATACCGTACATATTCATAGCACTGAAAAATCAAAATATAGTTAATATTATATTATTATTCTAATACCTTGACAATAATCTAAAATTAGGATTTGGATTCCATATCTGATTATTCTTTCATATTTAACCTTGATAATTAAGGTAAAATATTTAACTTAATAACCTGTACAAAAATTCATATAATAAAATAATTATTATATTTATTCTAAAAATCACTTCATTTATTATTTAAATAATATATGATTATATATTCATGGAAAATAATTAATAAAAACATTTCTATCTTAAAATTAATTATTATAAAAATACACTTTATAATAATCAATAATTCTACAATAAATTTACTTGTAAATATTCATGTAATAAATATATTTTTATTTAGCACATAAATACATATACACATAATCTTGTACAAATCCTCATCCTTAAAATAAAAAAAAATTTATACGCAAAATTTATGATTTATTTATATAGAAAATATCGGGTTGTCACAAACAAGACCAATCCCTGCTCACAGTCAATCTTGTAGTCTGAAGATCAGGCTAGAAAGCTCACAAGACATCAACATACAAGAGCCTAACATCCTCCAGCCTGAAAAGACGAAAAGGCCATACATGCTAAGAGCTGGATGTAAACCTTGTGAACTCTAGGATGCCAAAGAACTAAAGATGCTGAGATCTTCCTAGCATGCATCCTCAAGACCACGGCTGATTGATTGAAGGTAAAGAGGAGCAACAAGTTGTCAGAAGGAAATGAGAAACTATGCACATAAATGCCTAACCTCAATATGTCTAAGACAAATGACTGTTAAGAAACTGACAATAGAAAGGTACGATTCCCCACTAATATAATTGTATACATCATGCTACACCTCCTTATGCACTATAACAGTATCCTGTCAAGAAATCACAATCTACCTAAAAAGGTGAAGAGAGAAAAGTACACTGAGGTTGGAAACCCAAATGCTTACAAACTTTCTCTCCATCCAAGTTTTAGGTTCAAGATGACATCTTGAAAGAAATCTGAAATAGATCATAAGAACATCATAGGTTAAATTAATCTTATGTGAAGTAATCTTTGCTGACAGGTTGTTTGAACCTATGTTCTAAGTGTTTGATAACCCACAGAGTATGATCAGTTCTACAAGAGCATCTTGATGATTTGTTGAAACTGATCACCTGCATGAATCAACTAGAAACTCATAAATCATAGAGTTGATTCTCACTCTGTGAACGCTTAAACTCTGTGAACATAACCAAATAAATGATGAAACCATCAAATGAAAAGAGTGCTTTGTTAAAATGACAAATCTTACACACTCACCATCATGTATCTCAAAATGTAATATCCAAATTAGCTGCATGCATGAATTTGATTGTTGGTGATCAATATGATGTTAATTCTAATATATGAGCAATAGGGTTTTTAAAACTAACCTAGCAGGACCCATTTAACCATGGGTACAAAAAATAGAAATTTACAACCTGCAGGTACTTGGTCTATCTGGCCACACTTAGGAATGCTGAAGCAGAAGACTTCAGTCAAGAAAATTCAACCAGCAGAAGGCTTAAGACTGTTCAGAAATGATTTTGATGAAACTCCTATATGTCAAAGCCTGCCCTTGAAGACCTGCTGAGCTAATCCCAATGAAGCTCACTTGGCTGCTGATACTTATATGGAAGCATGCCATTCAACCAAAGATGGAAAGGGTCTTATATGCTCAAGCATGCAAAGCATGTTATAATGGAAGAATCCTCAAGGAAGCTCATCACAGAGGATCATCGAGCATCAAGCACGAGGAACTCAGTACGGGAGCAGAACTCAATGAGAACATACTGACAAAGAATATTACGTTCGTAGTGTTGACAAATGATCGTAGAATGATCAGTCCTGGAGATATCCATGTCTACGATGAAAATAGATTTGACTGTCAGTGGTGATTCCAGTAATAAAGAAGCATGCAAAAATTTCTCCTAATGCACATGAAGAAAAGGAAATCACACCTCATTGAGAACATAGTATGAACATGTGGAAGCAGTGATTTGTTAAGAAATAACAACACTAAGATATACTATGAAGCAGTGTACCAGCTACAGAGTCCCAAAACTTTGTGGCTGATGAACCAAATGAAGATCCATAGTCAGTAGGAACGTCTCAAAATGTACTCTTGATAACCTTTCAGCTACCCAACTCAAAATCGTGGAGTGCCTACGATCAAACATCTGATCGTAGTGTAAGAGCAAGAGGACACCTTGATTACAACAAATGCAATTATCTAAAATCGGCTGAGGGCCTCCCTACTAGAAAATTTCAAATGAGATATCAGTGCAAATCACTCATAAAGTACTTTATCTGGGAAGCGCCTCAAGGACAAACCTGACCCTTAGCTCAATCTAAGAGGTTGGCCCTTCCTGAGCTACCTTAACCCAGAACGATTGTTTAATCAAGTTCATCTCAAGGACCAAGACAGTCAACGATCGTAGATTAGAGTTTGAAGATAACTCAGCGATCATGATGCAACCTCAACGATCGTAGTGCAACCTCAGCGATTGTAGAAGCAAACTCGACAATCGCAGTCATACCAGAATACACTAGCTCAAGGTGAGCTTGGAAGAACTGGACAATTGCTCAACCATTCAGATTAAAAGGAGATAAGTTCGAATACAGTTTGGAAAGATGTTATGCAAACGCATCTAAGAACTCTAGTACCTAAACTGGCTCGGAGTACATCGGTGATCAAGCTATGCAGCATCAAGATGAGGATTAATGTCAAAACCACCCACTGCAATGTCTCTCAAAAGATGATCGTTGAGTCTACAAAGGAAAACGTAGAGTCCATAGCTACCTTATCATGCTACTCTACGAACCAAAAAATGGTCAACGGTCAATCCACGTCATTGACACCTATTCGTTTTGAAAAGAGACATTAAACTGAAGAGTTAATAGGGGAGTTACAGCTCATTACTGGGCATCGTGCAACCAATGGTTGGTTGACACATCACTGATTATGCAGAGTTAGAAGGAATTACCATAAAGGAAAATTCAATTAGCAAACAGTTATTAGAAGCTATCAAACCTCTCTCCCTCCCATTTTCAAACCCTAGAATCCTCTCAAAAGCCAAAATCAATTAACCTTCCAGAGTCTTGCCCAAATCATAATCAACCGTATCTCATAAACTCCTCTGAATCAAATACCCATATCCCTCGAACTATTCAAATGGAAGATTGGCGAGTAATCACTGGCATTCAGCTTGGAACCAAGTCATTTGAAAAATCAGAAAAGAAGTTCAGAGACATTCTTGAACTTGTAAAGAAAGCTGGATTCTCATAATGTCTTGAGGCTAGCACTAGAGTATATATTGAACTGGTCAAGGAATTCTACTCAAATTCTTCAACGAGTTCTGGACTTCTGACCACCAAGGTGAAAGGATCATGTCTAAAGATAAGAGTATCAAACATCAATCAATGTCTAGGATTTCCAAATCAAGGTCTGATAAACCTGGATGAAGTCGACATTGAAGAAGGCAAGAGGCTAATGCGTTACCAAAGAAACCCCAATCTGAAGGATATGAAAAAAGGAATTTCCTAAAGAATTCGAGTTCCTTCTTGAGATAGTGGGAAAATGTATTTTATGCAAGGACACTGCACACGACACGGTGCTTGAACAATAGATAAAAATCATATCTGCTATAGTTCTGAAGAAACGAATCAACTTTGAAGTTATCTTGTTTGATTAGATCTCCAAATGGGTAGAAAAAGCGGAGTTGAAGAAGTCTACAGAAAAACCACTGACAAAGGTGTTTCATGGAAGACCATTAAGTATAGTGCTAAATAAGAAGCTGGGAGGCAAAATCAAGGATGATGAGGGAGAACCTCTGAATGTTCACAAAGTAATGTATCCACAACTGTTTGTGAATTGGAAGAAAAATCCAAAGGAGAACAGAAGGCTGACAACTGGGAGCAGCAGCAAGACTTCTGCAAAGAAGAGGAAAACAAAGGAGGTAGAAAGCTCTGAGTCTGATGACTCTGTACCAGCAGCAACCACATTAACCAGAAAGAAATCCAAAGGTGTGAGGAAAACTGAGGCTCCTCCAAGAAGTCTATCCACAAAAGATAAGGCTGAAGATGAAAAAATATTGGCTGCTGAAACCACAAAGCGAAGAAGCAACATGTTGCTTCAAGAGCCATCAAGAAAGAAAGCTAAGGTGGAAAACAGGCCAGCCCCAGCTTCCCAAGAAAGTCCGTCTAACAAAGTAGATGACGTAGAGTTAGAAGAAGAGAAGGCAACTGATAGTCTCAAGGCTGAGTCCCCAGAGACAAAATCCAGCAATGAAGGTGAAGCTGGATTAATGGAAGAAAATGCAGTATTTGTTGATGAAGAAGAATGCACAAGCCTAGTGGCTAACCCACAGAGCATTCACTCTAACGATGAAGAAGAGATACAAGCTGACCCAACTCCATCCTCAACTACAAATGCTCCAACAAGTTCAGTTGGTGGGTCAAATGATGCTATTTCTGAAGAAGAAGAACATGCTCCTTTAAATCCTGAAAGCCCTCATGATGGCTCAAAAGGTGATGAGTCCAAAGAAGAAGGGCCTGCCCCTGACAAGGCTGAACCTCATGGAAGTTCGTCTGATCCAAAGGCCTTAGAGTCTGAAGAGGTAGAAGAGTCTGACTCTCCCATAGCTGAACCTCAAAGGAGAAGGAAGAGTTACAAACTACAAGCCAAATTTGCCTCCAAAAAGAGAAGTGATCACTCTAATGCTGTGAGGGTCCCGAATTCGAGGTCCCGAATCACTGTTCGCAAGAGTAAAAATTTTCAAATTTTCCTGAGGAGTCATATAGACTATTTGTCTGCATTTTTGCAAAGGTTTTATGGAAATTTATCCATAAACCATCATAACTTACAGACACAAAGGGTGATTAGCCCGATATGTCATGTACTGGCCAAGTACTGATTTTATCTGTTTCTCTTCACTGCCATATGCACAAAATTCTACCTTAGTCTTACTGGATTCCGCACTAAAACAATTTAATTTGGGAAATTTCTTTCAATGAACACTTAGAGTTTTCATAAACTTTAGTCTAGCTGAATCAAATAGCATAGACTTATATCAATAATTCAATTCAATCAAATTATTTAGGTGTATCCAAACCCCGTTGGCAAATTAAAATTTTTAAAAATATTTTCGAGAACGACGTCATGATGCCATACTATATTAACAGTCCGTTTGAGGATGCCGTCATTGTATGACTTTGTCATAACACATCATACAATAGTGGAATAACGATTTTAGATCAAATTCACACTAAGTATTCCTATATTTACAACTCCATCAAATTTTTATCATCTCTGCACCAGGTTACATGGTACATGAGTGATAAATAAAAAATATTTTGATATTTCAAATCGTTTGCGTCTAGCTAAAATAAGTAGCATAGACTATACTTTAAACCGTTTCAAAAATGATTACGAGTCTACATTTTTTTCTTTCAAAAGCACATAGTGTGTATTTAACTTGATGTCAAAATTTTGAAATCTAGCATAGCTAGGAGGTTTGGAAAGCTTATGTCTCCACTAATACTTAATTGCTTAACAATCTATCTGTTCCTATAATCCTCAATACTCCATTTACAAACAACTATATCCAGTTCGTAAAACCACACTTATGAGTCCATAAATTGCCACAATCATGTGAGTTTAAGAACTTGTCCTAGTCAGACCTTTGGCGTCCATTCGCTGAGGGGTTCATAAACATTTCATATAACTATGAATCAAGAATGTCACATAAGTATGAGTTTTAAGAACTCATACTTAACCTTATATCCTCTACCTATGACCTATCTATCTGTTATACACATAAGAAATGAATCACCCTCTTAACATGCATATAGAAAATAACGCGACACAAACATTTCAATGATTATCATTGTCAGAACTAAGTAATTTTTACACCAAGTACCATTCCTCACCCACACAAGGAATCATACAACTCAGCTACCGACATGAATCCTCAATTGAATTCTCCTAACACTAACACCCTTCTCAATACGAATTTCATTTAACTCGTATTCATAATCCTTTCCTGAATCTGTACCAATTCACACATCAATCTTGCTGTAAACTTTTCAATCATCAGATTGATTCTTATCCCTGTTGTCACTTTATCAGATCACTGAGTGATCTCATCGTATATGTTACGATTTATTTCTAGATCTTGATTATTTTGTTTTACGATCTCCTATCACTGAACTTTTAGTCTTTTAGACTCTATCTATTCCCCATTACTGTTCAACTTTATTATCAGAGTTAGGGAACTCTGTATCTTATAACTCGTCGAGATTCGTCTTTGAATCTTTCCGACCCAACTAACTCTATGTGAGTTAGTACTTATCCTAATCACTGCGGTTATTAGTCTCAGGTATTCCTACCTAAGGTTCATAACCTACAGCTTTGATACCAACTATGAAGGCCCCGAATCACCGAGGATCCGGTTCGATCATTCTATACAACTATTACTATTTACGGAAGATATAAACATAAATTATTTATACAATACATTTATACACTATTCCCCAAGGTCGAGTAACCTTAACTTAATACACAATTCATAACTTATTTAACTTACAATAACATTATCATCATACAATACTTATACAAATCTAATCACGCACATTAACTTTAAGCTGAAACTGTCTTTAACCTTTCCTTGTATCCGACACGTTCGTCTTAATCTGCAATGTTATATCATGATATAGTAAGGGTGAGCATAAGGATTGCCCAACAAGTTTAAGTTCAATAATATAATGATATATCATGATTGAAAGAGTCAGAATAATAAGCTAGCTATAATTCAACAATATAATTGTGAACTAGCAGGAACAAATTTATGACTGAACAAGTATTATACATGTACAAATATATCAGAACCAACTGGTAATGAAGGTGATCAGCCTTTCATACCTGACTTATACATGCAATATGTACAGAGTACAATTCATGGCAACCAGCAATGATTAACCATAAGCTTATCCGAATGAAACAACTCTTAGTAGAGTTAAGTAAAAATAAACTTGTCTGAACCGTTGATTACTGCTACACAATTTATAACGTTTTATCCGAAGACCTAATATTAGTAATATAGATCTCTAATATTAGAATAATATCATCACAATATAATATTATTATATATATACATAGAATAACCTAAACACATAACACATAATCATATCAGTCTATTAAACACATAAAACTTAGTATCAGGTCAAACTATTTTAGTCTGACTTGAAACCGACACAAATTTGATATCCCGACTGTCTAGTCGGACAATTCACGAGTTTAAGTTCAATTAAACTCTTCCTAACACTTAACAATTAACTTAAATAATTTTATTAATAGTCAAAATATTTTTCGTATGCTTGTAATAATTTTTAAATAATTATTACTATTTATCAAGATTTTTCAATCATTAAACACATACACTAATTTTCTGTCTAGGTTCTCATATTGAACCTTAAATCAATTAATAAAAATTTTAAAATTCTCGGGTTGTCACAAATGCTGTCATTGAAGTAAGTGATGATGAGTCTGTATCACAGGAAGAAAGTGCTGAAGATAGGACCAGTGATGAAGAAGTTGAATCAGAAGAAGATCTTGCTGAAGAAGGTTCTGGGAATGAAATGGAGCAAGAAGGATTCATTGATGGAAATGATCAAAATGGTTCAGGCTCCAAAAGAAAAGAAATAGAGAATGATTCCAATTCTGCAAATTAGGAATCAGAGGAACCAGCAGACTATCCAGTCCTTTCTCCTGCAAGAATAAGTAAAAGAATAGTGGTAGAAGTCCTTAATGAACCAGAAGAACTCCCAGCTGAAAGATGGGTAAAATATGGAAATGAACAGCTCAAAGTTGTAAGGATGACTACACAAGATATATTCAAAAACTGAAACAACATGGAGCTAGACTGCACGACTGTCCTCTACAATCCTGATGACCTGCTAATGAGATGGTTCTTCCAATGGATGCCTTGGCTAAAGACACATACTGAAAAAGATGGAAGTTACTTCAGCTGGTACTACTCTCATTTTCCAAGCATGAAGCTGGTGGCATAAAACTTCCCAAGGGTGAAGAGTTTTGCTACAATGATGATCACAAACCAGCCTCACTACAAGGTCTATAGACATGCTGGCAACCACTATATCCCCTATGATCGTAGGATGGACTCAGAAGGAAGAAGGATCATGACCAAAGAGATAATTGTAGAGTCAGTTCACTCTACTACTGATGGTATCCAAGTACAAAAAAAGAAGCTTCCATCTTCTCAAGCACTACTGACAGACATTCCTTCATCCTCAACCAGTGATTGGAACTCAACGATTCTTTAGATTCTCAACACTTCAAAAATATGTCCAAGGATACCAATCGTAGAGTCCAATCTGATACTCCACAAGAGGCTGCCCAACCAGATGATCAAATACCTATGGAGAAGGAGCTAATGAAAAATTATGATAAACTGATTAAGAAGATATCTCTATTCACTGAAGAGTCAAAGAAGCTGACAACAACAAAAGATAACTCAGTTTAAGAGAGACTTCTAGCAAAGATGGCTGATGTATCTGTCAAAATCAGAGAAAGAGATCACATCTATCTAAAGGCCATGAATGATCAGAAGGCAGATGCACTATAAACGAAGAAGGCAAATGAAGAACAACTCCAAGTCCTCTCTGACAAGATTCACAACATGAATCAGTCTTTCTCAGTGCAACTTGAGCTAGGACAACAAGACCTCAAGTTTGAGCATAGAAAGGGGAAAAATAAGAGGCACTCTAGAAAGAGCAAGGAGAGCAAAAGGAAAGAAAAGAAGAAGACAACACAAGAAGAAGCTGAGTCATCATCTAAGGGGGAGCCAAAGGATGATGAGCCTAAGGCTGAGGGGGAGCCAGAGCCAGAACCAGAAGAAGAAGAAATGAATAGCTCCACATCCCAGGGGGAGCATGAGGAAAGGAATCAAACAGATGAATAGCTGATCAACAGACATCCTGGAAGCATACATGAAACCAAAGAGGTACATCTCTAACTAGTTAGGTATGTTCTGGATCCAGGATGTAAAATGTCATAGTGTATTAAATTCCATATTCTTATAAATGACATTCATGATTATCTATTTTAGAAATACAATTACTCATTGTATATAAGATTCATTCATAACATGCATATGCATTTATTATTTTTGTCATAATCAATAGGTGGGGATTGTCAGGAATAAGCATGTGAATGATATTCCTACTTACATATGATTTGATTATGATATATATGAATGAATATGCAAGTATGCTTGCATTAAGAAAAGCTGTAAAGTCCTTTGATAGATAATAGAAACATATGTACAAGGACTTAGAATGAATTGATCAAATGTGTTAGGTTGATCCTACATAAGCAAAACAGCTTTGTAAAGTCCTTAAAAAGAATTGATGTACAAGGACTATAAATATAGAAAGATCAAACATGTTAGGTTGATCTAATGATGTAATAGATAGACTTGTCTGATCGTCGAGCACTGCACCAGAAATTGTAGTCTGCCAGGAGAGTCAAGGAAAACTTGAGAGCTATCAAGGCAGAATCGAAGTCTGCAAGATAGTAGATCTCGGAGTTCGAAGACTGCCAGGAGACACGAGGAAAGGATCGTAGTGTATCGAGAAGAACTTCCTCAGGGCCACGGTTTGCTGAGGAAGTCTTGTTCAAAATTATAGAGACAGCCTGCCTACGAGCCGACCGAGTATCTGCCGAAGCCAAGTTAAGAATCGTAGACTACACTGAGAGTCATAGAGTCTACTGATCATATCAGAGGCAGAGATCGTAGTGGAGCAAGATCAGATGAAGATAACAAGCACAACGACAGAAATCGTAGAGTGTCAAGATCTGATCTCGAAGTCGTAGTGTCTGCACAGCCGAAGCTGAATCGTTGAGTGCAGAACTAAGACCTCAACAGATGTGCTTACAATGCCAAGGCAGAATCATAGAGCAAATACGATTCTCAACGAATGAGCACTCCCAGGATATCCAAATGAATGAAGCCTCTAGTTGGCACCACATAGATACATCCCCCCTGAAGGAAACTAGAGAGCACTCAACGAATGACATTCAAGCTATCAGAAGATCTAAGCACCAACCCAATCAGCATCAAGATTGAGTTGTGAAGTTATTTGAGATGAAGTCTTCCATAAAGAGATCAGAAGAAGACTTCAGTAACTGACTAAGGAAAGTCAGCAAGTGCAGTAGCTGTCAAGTAGACAGAAGACGACGATCTTAGAAGTAACCAGGATCATAGTATTTTTCGAACAAAGAAAGAACTGATGGAGTGCACAAAGAGATACTGGACAACTTCTGAAGAACAAGGCTAAAGTGATTAAGCATTGAGTCAGTCCATTGATGATAAGTGAACGGGAGATCACAAGGAGAAAGCGAGCTGGACATGCCATAAATCTGAAGTGTCTTGCTATTTAGAAGGGGCCAGAACAAAGAAGGCAAGCCATCAGTATCTGAGAGCCGTTGAGGCAAATAGAAGTGTTTAAGCACTACACAAGAGAAGGAAGAGGTGTTCTACATTGAAGATCCAATCAACACTATTCAAGATCGTAGTGTTGACTCTAATAGTCAACAAGACACTACGATCAAGTCCAAGGAGACATACATCAGAATCGTAGAGTTCGAACAGCTGAAGATTGAAGCATTAGTAACGGTTCAATCTGAAGGTTGATATTTGGACAATATCTTATTAAGAGCATCGTTGAAAAAGGACAACCTCTGATCGAGAAATCAGAAGGATGAAATAAAGTCTTCGACCTGCCCGAGGGATAAAAGTGACATCTTTGACGGGGTAGGTGAAACAGTAGACTGCAGTGTCAGAAAGTCATGGCATTTCACATCAGCAGTCTACATCAAACAACCCAAGATCTGTGAAGTAATTCAAAGAGCTTCCAACGTTTACTTTCTAACGGGAAGATTGGAAAGGAGTATAAATCTGCTAGAGCTTCAAAGATCAAGGGTTGCTGGAGTTACTGAGTTTGGAGAATTGGTGGACTGATCTAACCAACGTAAATAGTGAGTGACCAATGAAGGTCTGAAGGCCCACTCTACGAACCACCAAGAACACTTAGAGACAGACAAGGAAAGAAGTAGAAGTGAGAGTTCTACAATGTAGAAGTGAGAGTTCTATTACAAGAAGAGTGTTCTGAACTGCCGAAGAGAAAGAAGAGCATTAATGTCATCTTGATGTTTATCACAAGAAGACTCTAAGTACCAGAAAGAAGAGCTTACAGTCATCTTAGCAAGTCCATCATGAGAAGGCATCAAGTATCAAGAAAGAAGATCACCAAATCCATCATGGTGGCAAGCATGAGAAAGTTTCTAAGTACTTAGTAGAAAAGCTTACAGTCATCTTAGAAACCCATCATGTGCAGCCATCAAGTATCAAGAATAATGATCTTCAAGGAAGTTCATCAAGGGATCATCAGAAGAGGTTGAATAACTGAAGAAGTTGAGCATCATGTAACACTCAACCACACTTCAAGGATGATCATGCCAAGCTGCTAAGTACAGAAGATGTTCAGAGCATAAAGATATCTTAGCAGCTCAGCACTAACTCCAACAAACAAACAAACAACTCAACAACAAGAAGCCAGGGCCTGAGGGGTCCTTGTCCGGAGGGACTAAATGAAGTTCCAAGCCTGTTGGGCTTGAAGAGTTCCTAGGGAACTAGAGAAGTTCCAAAGCTGTTGGCCTTGAAGAGTTCTTAGTAAACTGAAGTCCCAAGGCTTTTGGCCTTGAAGGAATCTTAGTGAGTCAAGGTGCTGCCCTTCTTTAGTGGAAATCGTGCTAGTTGAAAGCAGAAGAGTGGATTAGGAGCTTGAGTCTCTGAACCTCTTAAAACCCCTTGTGTCTTTTACTTTATGTCATTTACATTATGTACATTAATTGCTATAAGTGCTATGTATGTTTTAACTGCTTACCATTGAACTAACTCTACGAATAATGTATGTATGATTATGAATATATCAATGCAATGGATCTTTTACTTATTCCGATGTGCTTGAAAAGATTCTTATGTTTGTCATATACTAAATTATTAGCAATACAAAATAAACCAGAAAAGTATTTGAAATAAAAATGATCTATTCAACCCCCCTTCTAGATCTATTGTGCTTATTGGGAACTAACAGATTATTTTTCAAATTATGTATAGTTATGATTATATTTTATAAGTCCTCCCTGCAATATATGAGATAGAATTTCATTCTATCTCCAGTATATACTTTTAATTTTTGGGGAACTAGATAAACATTCTTGCTTGTTATCGAATATATGGTCTCCGTTGTTTTATATAGCGAATGTTTTAGTTTTAAAGCATGTTTGATATAATTCCCATTGTCGACTCTGTCACTAAGTTAATTGCTCGATGTAAGTTTTATGTTAAATTTTATTGAAGGCTTAGACTTTTTTGTTGTTTCAATTAGTTTTGGAACCGAAACCGCACCGCACACTTTAAAACCGCACCGCACCAATAACAAACGGTTTCGTGTGCGGTTTTAAAATTTTCAAACCGCACCTAAGCGGTTTTGGTTGCGGTTTGGACTTCAAACCACACCATGCTCACCCCTAGCAAGAGGAATAACAAACTTGGAAAAAGGACAAAACTACTATAATGCTTTTTAAAACAATGCTTTCGATTATAATTTGCCCACCTCCGCCCCTTTTATCACATACTTATATATATATATATGTATATATATTATAATAACACTATTATTTCAAAAATTATAATATATTATAATAATATATTTGAATGAATATTTTATCGGAGAAATAACTGTGATTCCATAAAAAAAATATGCCAAACTTTTCACAAATGTTTCATGCTAAATTCCTTCATTTATATCAAAATTGAACCAATATTCATCACATAATAATTATTCACAGTTAATATTATAAGCTCACAATATTAATAACCAAATTATTCCCAAGAAAGAGGGGGCTTTCCGATAAAGATTTATTCTTATTGACGTGCAATTATATAACCTAACCCATTTCCTCGACTGAACTCTCTAGACATTACCAATAATTCAAACTAATAATATTATTCAAATAATATAAAATATTGTGCAGATGTTACTGTAACAATTATTTGAATCAATGACATGAGATATTATACATCAACTAGTGTGACAATTATTGAATACTGAGTGACTTCTTAAGTAGGAATCAATAATTAGAGATACTGTGCAATATCGTGTGCTACTATGCAACCACGCGTATTACTGTACTTTTATATATCACCCAGGTATTTCAACAGTTAACGGTAAAAGTTTTGGCGTTATTTTTTATAAAAAGGTTATTTTTGTCGCTTTCTATATCTGACATTTATTTCGTTATGTGGTCCACCAATAATTGCGTCGTCGTGCAAATATTCCCCGACCTAACGAATATTTTATGACAACTTGCTTACTTTGCAAAATTTGCACATATCACCCATAACTATAGCAATATATTAAATCAATACCTTATTATTCAAAATAATAATTAGAGAAAATTAAATCTTTATTCATAAAAAGTCGGGGTCTTACACTGTGCACAAATAAAACATACACGATGTTGACGAAATGACCTGGGAGTTAGAATCTGAAATGAAAACAAGGTATCCTCACCTCTTCGATATACCAGGTACGTACACCAATTTCGAGGACAAAATTTCATAAGAAGTGGATGTTGTAAGACCCCAACTTTTATGAATAAAGATTTAATTTTCTCTAAATATCTTTTTGAATAATAAGGTGTGGATTTGTTATAATGTTATAGTTGTGGGTAATATTTACAAATTTTGCAAAGTAAGCAAGTTGTCATAAAATATTCGCTTGGTCGGAGAATATTCGTATGACGATACAATCATTAGTTGACCCCACAACGGAATTATTGTCAGAATTAGAAAATGACAGAAATAACTTTTTATAAAAATAACGGCAAAATTTTTACCGTTAACTATTGAAATACCCGATGGTAAAAGTACAGTAATACGTGTGGTTGAACAGTAGCACACGGTATTGCATAGTATCTTTGATTATTGATGCTTACGTGAGAAGTCACTCAATTTTATTCAATTATTGCCACATTAATTGCTGCATAGTATTTCACATTATTGATTCAATTATTGTCATAATATTTTATATTATTAAATCAATAATTGTGACGACAAAGTTATTCATATTATTATTTGCATTATTGATAATGTCTAGAAAGTTTTGTCGAGGAAAGGGATTTGGTCACCTATTGAAAAGCCCCTTTCTTTTCTGGGAATGATCTGGTTGTTAATATTGTGAGTTATAATATTAATGATGAATAAATGTTATTAAAAATGTGTTTAGTAAAGCCAAGTGAATTGAGATAAATAAAGGGTTTTTTATGAAGTATTTGTTGTAAGTTTGGCTTATTATATGGACCCCCACTTACTCACTTTTTCAAAATTATCGGTAGAAAGTTATCTCAATTTTATTTTATTACTTATATATATATATATATATATATATATATATATATATATATATATATATATATGTGTGTGTGTGTGTGTGTGTGTGTGTATGTGTGCCGTTTGGGGTGGGTTATATATATATAATATAAGTTTTGTTTTTTTATATAAAATAGAATATATTATATTTTATTATATTGCATAGTACTGCATAGTGTTGCATAATATTGCATAGTATTTGCAAAGTGTAACATAGTAAAATCAAAATTTTTAAAAGTTTTCATCCAAAGAAGCGTTCGTGAATCCTTTACCGTGCACCCGTGATTTTCTAATTCAAATAGTACCCTACCATTCTCCTATAAATATGATGCTTAGTTTAGAAATGAAAATCACACCAGAATCAAAAAATTCTTCTTCTATAATATTGAACGTATTTCTTTTGAGTTTAAGGAGGCTTTGAGTGTTGAAAAATAGTACAAATTTTCTTTAAGAATATCCCCGCTATACCAGTCAGAAATACTCTCCTTTTAAGGTAAAGGATTTTTTTTTCAATATACGTATGAAATAATATTTTCTTCAATACTCTATAGTATGTAAGTAATATTATTTCGTTTCATATTCCTAATTCTACAATTATGTTGATAAGTATTGCTTCTATACTCCTTGAAATTAGTAGAATATCCTTGAAATTTGCTCTTCATCGAGTATCTTTTCACATAAATATTTTTCTAAACATTCTTATTAAATGTTAATCTTTTGATGCCGGGGTACTATTCACGAAGTACTATTCACAGGATACTATTCACTCGGGTACTATTCACGATAAAAAATTAATATCTTTTCTGTCCAAATTATTTTTGATACATGAATATTATTCTTGAATTTTACTCCACAAAGCAGCTATCATGTTGACAATTTGGACATTCTTGAACTCTGGATAAATTGAATTATAAATCTTTAAAATTTATCATTGCTCTCACTTAATTAAATTCTTATATCATTGTCATCATCCTCATGCTTATATTGTGATGAAAGTCATCTTTGGCCCGTAGTGCATAAATGGACTGTTGATTGGTATGATTATGATCAGGAATTATGTATCGGTATAATCATGACCTGTAATGTTACAAATGATATGGTAAAAGTCCTCATTGGCCCGTAGTGCATTGATGGACATTTGTTGGCATGACCATGACCATTGGTGATAATAACGAATATCATTGGCCTGTAGTGCATAGATAATTCATGGATGTGATACTAATGAATATCCTTGACCCGTAATGCATGGATAATTCGATGATGTGGATTATTTATTGAGCTGTGTTACGACGATAAAATATTGATGATGAACTTTTAAATCATAGAAGATAGTAGATATCATGCTTTACTTAACTCTTCTAATGGATTGCTTGTTCCGTTGTAGTTAAACTTGTTGTCTGTTGTATTCTATCAGTTTTACACTATTGAAGGCTAATGATAATTTATTCTATGTTATCTTAGTCATAATATTCTTTACTGGGCTAGTTGAGCTCACCCTTTGCTTTCATTGTTCTCTTCAGGAAATAAGAATATAGCTGGGACTAGTCGTGGAATGGAGTGATGGTGGCTATAGTAGTCCTCACTATTCTATGAAATAGTTTGATAATAATTGTAATGAGGACTCCATTTGAGTTTGGATATTGTCTACGAGATAATATTCGTGTTAAAACTCTCAGCTATGTTTTTGTCGTATTTTATAAATGAAGTTTGTATTTAAATTATGTACCATGTATTTGGCGACTCAGAATTGGTTGTGTAAACCTATTTTGGGGGCATCACAGTTGGTATCAAAGCTTAGGGATATGATCCCTGACTGAGATGTGAGGCTAGAACTAGGAGGGGAGAGACGGGTAAATCCTTCGATAGTATGACCTACCTAAGCTTAATTGTTATTTAATAGGTCGGTCAGAATATAAGGATAATATGTGGCATATCAATTAACCCTTGTTTTGTGGCAGTGTTTGAAAATGGCATCTGAAAATGTTGAGATAAACAATGGAGCACATGAGATCGTTAAGTCACCGATGATCAATACCCAGGATAATATGTATCAGGAAGAAAATAATCCTGATGTAAACAACAACACCGACTAAATGATGAACGATGGGATGTTAAGAAGCTTTCTATAATTCATGCAACATCAGGCGAGAGAGACTCTTGTTCAAAATGCATGTGGAAACACTGGCATCTCACGGATGGTCACCGCTAAACAATTCAAGGAGCTGGGACCACTGGAGTTTTTGGGAAAGCCAGAACCACTTAAGGCATAGACGCAAATTAAGCAGATCACCAAGATATTTGATGTCTTGGGATGCTCCGAGGAGCAAAAGGTTCCCTTTGCCACCTTCATGTTGCGAGGAGAGGCAAATCATTGGTGGGAATCTGTAAAACGTACTTAGCCTGCCTCACTAAAGATGTTTTGGGAGAAGTTCCAAGAATTGTTCAACGGCAAGTACTTTCCTGAAAGTATTCGTCAGTGAAGGAGGTGGAATTCATCAAACTAGAGCAAAACAATATGACCGTATTGCAGTATGAGGCTAAGTTTACGGAGTTATCCCGATTTTCATCCCATTTGGTAGATAATGAGGAGCGTATGACGCGAATATTTTTATGATGTTTGAAACTCAAAATACGTTAATACCTCATTTCTCACAAACTTTGTTTGTATTCAGATGTTGTGAATAGAGCTCAGGTTATTGGAGCGCGATAATGAGTTAGCCCATGTAAGACCCGACTTTTATCAAACAAAAGTCTAATTTAATTTATAATTATTATTCTAAAATTATAAAATGTCAAATTGATAAATGGTCAAATGAACAATTAAACGGATAAATGAGTAAATAAGAGAGGAGAAATGAGATTATTGGAAAGCGTGGGGCCGCTTGTGCGGCTGATAATTGAGAGGAAAGAGAAAAAGAGGGAGACAAGGAGAGATGGAGTAGGATAGAAGAGGGGGAAATGAAGGAAAATGAGGAAAAAGGAGAAAATAAAAGAGAAAAAAAGAGGAATAAAGAGAAAGACAATCAGTATACTCCCTCCTACTTCCATTCTTCCTAAATGAGATTCATCAGAAGAGAATAGAGAGAGAGAGAGGGAGAGAAGAGAAAGAGAAAAAGAGAAGAGGAAGGAAATGAAGAAATAAAGAAGAAATGAAAAAAAAATATCAAGAAAGGTGTTTTCAAAATATTGATTATTTTAGTTTTTATAGATTTGATGTAAAGAATACATACTTATGTATGTATTGAAAGATTTAAACTTGCATAAACATGAATCAAATGAGAGAAATAAAGAAATTAAAAGAAGAATGAAAAATCTAAATTTTTAGAAAAATTAGTTTACTACTTGATTTTGTAAAATCCATAACTCTTTGTGTATAATGAGTTAGGAGATGAGCCATATATCAAAAGAAAACCCTGGAAGTAAGCTAAACGTAGAAATTAGAATCACCCAAAAATGCTTTGTGGATTTTTCGTGGTGACTGTTTGAGTGAAACTGGTCTGAAGGACTTATAGTCCAAAAAATCAGTGTTCTTAAGCTGTATTGCGTGAGTTATAATTTTTAATACTACCGTTGGATCATTGTAAGTTTTGGATATGTTATAAATATATAAGTTGAGTATACGTCCCCAAATGTTGAACCATTAAAGATTAACGTATGATTTGTTATGAATTTTAAGAGGTGACTGATTCAAAAAAAAATTTAGCAGAATTTTCGGTAAGCCTTTCTCTCTATGTTAGAGTCAGAATTTGAAAAAACTTTCTTGTACAAAGTTGTAAAGAATTAAATTTTAAATGAAAAGATCATAAGATCCGTATTTTTCTGATAAAAGGGCTAATTGTTATAATTATTGAAGTTTCTGAATATTAAAATTTATTATTAAATTATCATAAAAATTATTTGGGCTGAAATATTTTTACAGAATTCTTATAATATCATCTTAGAATTTCTGTAAATGTTTGATGAATTATTGAAAAGCAGAAGTAATTATTGTATTTTTAAACTATTTATAGTTAGTTTGAAAATAGAAAAAATTCATAGAAAATTCTATGAATGATGAAAAATTATAAAACTTGGTGAAAAATATTATAATATTATTTTATAATTTCTGGACAGTTTTGAAAAATTATTGAATAATAAAAATATTTATTGTATTTTTAAGCTATTTATGGTTATTTTAAAAATAGAGGAAATTCGTAGAAAATTCTATGAATGGTGGAAAATGATAAAATTTGCTGAAAAATATTATAATAATATAAGATTAATATTGATGATGTTTAAAAGATATAAAATTATGTGGATTTAGTATTTCTATTTTGAAGCTATTAAATGATAGTTTTTATAAATAGAAATAATTATAGAAAACGACAGAAATAACCTTTTTATAAAAAATAACGACAAAACTTTTACCGTTAAACTATTAAAAAATCCGATGATAAAAATACAGTAATACGCGCGATTCCACAATAGTATACAGTATTTCTCAGTAGCACACGGTATTGTACAGTGATTTATATTATTGATTCTTACTCAATCTTTCATTCAATAATTGTCACAGTAGTTATTGCACAGTAACTCATATTATTTGATATGATATAATTATACCAGTTGGAAGTATTGTGAGTCTATGTTAATAATTGTGAATAATTATTGAAAGATTGAAAATGTGTAAATAATTAATGAATAAAAGATGTTAATTAAAGAAATGTATGATATACAGATGTTTGTTCAATTGTTTTCTTTTTACAAAAGTAAGTCTGACATGACTTGCCGACACTCTACTTTTTGTAAAGTAGTCTGGACCACATCTCAATTATTTTTAAAACGTGTACAAGTTGGTTTAATTTTCTCTGTGAGACCATAAATTTCACTACCATTATTATATACCTCATTTGGTTATTTTGTCAAAGCGGGTGTGCTAGTTGTTTACTAAATCTTTAGTATAAATAGGTTGCCTGGTTGAGGAACTAAACATACGCCATCACTACACTAAAAATATAAAATTCTTTTACTACAATATTGAGAGTATTTCTATTGAGTGTAATGTTACTCCAAGTGTAGATAAGGAATGCAAGCATTGTTTAAGTTGATCAATTTCAAAGAAAGAAAAATCAAGTCACATGCTAAGGTAAGGGGTATCATTTTTATGGTAACGGGATATCATTTTCTTTCATACTCTATATTATGGTAAGATATTATTATTCGTTTATTCAGCTTATCATTAAATGGTGAAAAGTCTTGAAATGATTAGAATATCCTTAATAGTTTGTGCTTCATCTAATATTATGTTGGCAATTTGAACTCTGGATAATTAAGTTGAAAATCCCTAAGATCTATTTGATCATATTATTCTGATTATTTATGTTCATTCATTATATATACCATTGTCATCATCCTCATGCTCATATTGTGATGAAAGTCATCTTTGGCCCGTAGAGCATAAATGGACTGTTGATTGGTATGATTATGACCAGAAATTGTATATTGGTATAATTATGACCTGTAATGTTACAGACAAATGATGTGGTGAAAGTCCTCATTGGCCCATAGTGCATTGATGGACAGTTATTTGGCATGATCATGACCACTGGTGATACTAACGAATATCCTTGGCCCGTAGTGCATGGATAATTCGATGATGTGAAATATTTAATGTTACAGACAAATGATATGGTGAAAGTCCTCATTGGCCCGTAGTGCATTGATGAACAATTATTTAGCATGATCATGACCATTGGTGATACTAACTAATATCATTGACCCGTAGTGCATGGATAATTCGATGATGTAGATTATTTAATGTTACAGACAAATGATGTGGTGAAAATCCTCTTTGGCCCGTAGTGAAAAGATGGAATTTTGATTATTGATTTTACAGTTGTATATCTTTGGTTGTAGTGCAAAGATGGACTGTTGATTATTGATTTTACAGTTGTATATCTTTGACCCTTAGTGCAAAGATGGACTGTTGATTATTGGTTTTACAGTTGTCTGTCTTTGGTCGTAGTGCAAAGATTAATTTAATGGCATAATTATAAACATAAACTGTGAATTGGTATAACCATGAGCTTTGTGTTTCAGGTAAAAATAGGTGGTGAAAGTTCTCTTTGTCTTGGGTACAATGAAGAACTGTTCATTAGTATTAACGATGGACTTTTAATTTGGAGAGGATAGTATACATTATGTTTTACTTGACTCTTCTAATGGATTGTAGATTCCGCTGCTATTATGGTTGAAAACTTTTATCATCTACCATATGCTCTTAATATCTGATTTATTATTGATGAAGACTATTGATAATATAATTATCTTAAGTCATGATATTCTTTACTGGGCTATTTGTGCTCACCCATTTTGTTTCAAAATCCCTTTCAGAAAATAAAAGTGTAGCTGAGACTAACATAGAGAACATGGGTATAAAGTGGTGTTTTAAATTAGTCACAATCCTAATCAAGTTATGAAACGGTGTGACATAATAATTGTATTGAGAACTTAAAATGTGTGTGACATAATTTATACATCATTTAATAGTTATATTTGGTGAACCAAATAGGGTGAGGCGAACTCGAATTTAGAAGCGTCAAAAATGCACTCCATTAGAATGAGGAGGACAAAAATCTTCTCGTGTTCCTTTGTAGAATTGAAATATTTGCTACTGTACTTTATATGGAATTGTAATAATTTGAGTATGAATATTGTCATATTATATATGTTACAATATTTGTATTGAAACTCACAGTATATGTGTCATCATATTTTGTACAACAGTTATATAAATGAAGTTATTAGTAGTGTTATTTCTAGCGACCTAAGATGAGTTGTGTGGACCTATTTTGGGGGCGTCACAGCCCAACCAAAAGATAGCAGCCGATAAAACGATAATACCAGTGGTAGTAGTCATCGACGCGATGACAACAAACGTGGAGGAAATTAACATGCCAGAAATGGTAATCACTTCGGTGGTAATCCTGACCAATATAATAGAAGTGGAAATTTCAAAAAGTGAAGATTCAATAATGATGGAAAGACAACATCACTGTGACGCCCCCAAAATAGGTATACATCACCTATTCTGAGTCGTCAAATACATGGTACATAATACAAATACAATCTTTAATATACAACAAGAGAGCTGTGAGTTTTAATACAAATACTGTCTTCTAGACAATATCCACTCTCAGAATAAGTCCTCATTATATCTATTGTCACACTATTTAACAGAATAGTGAGGACTACTAATACTATCATCTGGTCTATCATTCCGTTCCCCGACTCGTCCCAGCTATATTCTCATTTCCTGAAGAGAACAGTGAAAAAAAAGGGTGAGCTCAACTAGCCCAGTAAGAAATATTATGACTAAGATAATGCAGAATAAATTATCATTAGCCTTCAACAGTGTTAAACTGATAAAATATAACAACAATCAAATTTAACTACAGCGGAACAAGCAATCCATTAGAAGAGTCAAGTAGAGAATAAAATCTACTATCTTCTATGATTTAAAAGGTTTTTCATGACTTTTATCGCTGATACTCAGCTTAATAAATAATCCACATCATCGAATCACCCCTGCACTACGGCCAAGGATGTTCTTTAATATCATGACCACAAATTATCCATGCACTACGGACCAAGGATATTTGTGCATTCATTAATGGTCATGATCATGCCAACAACTATCCATCAATGCATTACGGGCCAATGAGGACTTTTTCCACATCATTTGTAACATTACGGTCATGATTACACCGAATAATCCCTGATCATAATCCTACCAAGTCCATCTATGCACTACAGGCCACAGATGACTTTCAACATAATATAAACATGAGGATGATAACAATGATATAAGAATTCAATAAAACAAGTTCAAGAATTAATTTATCCATGAACCAATAACGTCCAAATTGTCAACATGATACAACTTTGTAGAGTAAAATTCAAGAATGCTCAGAAGAATATTTCCATGAAAAGATACTGGATGAAGCGCAAATATCAAGGATATTCCACTAATTTCATGGAGTATAGAAGTTAAAACTTTAACCAACTGAGTATAATAACGAATGGAATAACAAAAGAAATCACCATGCATGCGGTACTTTGTATAGACAGGTTATTCCAACATATTAATAAGTAACGGAACCAGGTCAGGCGAAATTCGCACTGACAGGATGTTCCAATAGAATAATAAAGACGGAACCAAGTCCAGCGTAAATGCATAGACAGGATATTCCAACAGAATAATAATAAAGATGGAACCAGGTCCGGCGTAAACGCACATACATGATACAGAATAATAATAAAGACGGAACCAGGTCCGGCGTAAACGCACAAATAGGATATTACAATAAAATAATAATAAAGACGGAATATTAAAGAATGTCACCAAGTATAGGGTAGTCCGCGTATACTGGTTATTCCAGCAGAATAATAAAGAATGAAATAACAGAAGTTCTCTTCATGAATACAAAAGAAATAATACCCCTTACGAGTACACAAATAATATCCCTTACCGTAAAAGAAACTGAATATAAGAGTTGGGAAGGAGCAGAATACTTTTCTATAGCTTCTCTGTAATTTCTTTCTCTAGAGTTTCAGTGAATTCGTAAGAAATAATGAAGGAATGAGCTTCTATTTATAGAAAAATGGACTGCATAGAAACTAACTCATGAACGGTCGAGATTGATTTACTTTAATCTGATGGTCCATATTTAAAGCAAAATCTTTTAAATAAAATATAATATATTCTATTTATAATATAATAAAATGAATAACTTTATAAAAGATTTTACTATTCAAACACTATGCAGGCACTATGCAAATACTATGCATAATAAAATATAATATATTCTAATTATTGTCTAAAAAAATAGATAACTTTATAAAAGTATTCTATTTTATATAAAAAGATTTTACTATTAGCCTAATAAAACGAATAACTTTATAAAAGTATTATGTTTTATATAAAAAGCTTTTCTGTTTTATTACATTAATAATACCAATAAAACAAAACTGAGTGACTTATCACATAAGCATCAATAATCAAAACCGTGTACTATTGTGCAACTACGCGTATTACTGTACTTTTAACACCGGGTGTTTCAACAGTTAACGGTAAAACTTCCGCCGTTATTTTTATAAAGTATTTTTGTCATTTTTTCAATCCGATAATAATTCCGTTGTGGGGTCCACCAATGATTGTGCCGTTGTACGAATATTCCCTGTTAAAACGAATATTCCCCGACCAATCAAATATTATATAACAACTTGCATACTTTGCAAATTTTATAAATATTACCCACATCTATAACAATATATCAAATTCATTCCATAATATTCAAAAATGATATTTATAAAAAATTTATCTTTTATTCATAAAAGTTGGGGTCTTACAAGCACCATCACCCATTTTCAAGGAAGGAGAACGACCACTGGTAGTATACTACAAATGCGAAGGGGAGGGACACATCAGTCCAAACTGTACGCAGCAACCCAAAACATGTTACAATTGCGGAAGAGAAGGTCAGCTAGCTCAATTTTGTCGTGTAGTAAAGTCAAGTCCAACTGGGATTGAGACACCAAAGGTCGTCCCAAACAAGTCAAAGCCGGTAGTCCAAGGGAGAGCGTTTGTCGTGACCTCTCAAAAAGCAAGGAACTCGAACTAAGTTATCACGGGTAAGCTAATCATAAACTCTTGCGAAGTCTATACCTTATTTGATACCAGGTCTACCCATTCTTTTATTTCACCTACTTGCGCTCAATGTTTTAATTTGACTCCAAAGAAATTAGACTTTGACTTATCTGTTGAAACTCTGTTGGGAGAAACCGTCATTACATCCACTATTTATAAATCTTGTTTGATTCAAATCGGCACCCTCACATTACCTGTTGATTTTATCTATTTGAAAATACTTGCATTTGATGTGATTTTAGGGATTGATTGGTTAACTACTCATCATGCTAAAATTTATTATTTTCGTAAGGTTGTTAGTTTTTATATTCCTAACCAACCTATTATGTGAATTCAAGCAACCAAACCATTAAAGTCAATCACTGTCATATCAAGCCAAAAAGCCATTCGTTTATTGAAAAATAGTTGTCAAGCTTTCTTAGCCTATGCCACGGAATTAAACAAAAATATGTCAAATTTGAATGATATTTCTATTGTTAATAAATTTCTTGACGTATTTCCTGAAGAACTTCCTGGCCTACCCCCAGAGTGTGAAATCGAGTTTTGTATTGACCTTGAACCCGGTACAAAACCCATTTCTAAAACCCCATATCGAATGGCTCTTATTAAACTTCAAGAGTTAAAAATTCAACAGCAGGAACTGTTAGACATCGGTTTCATTCGTCCTAGTACGTCTTCTTTGGGTACTCATGTTCTATTCTTAAAAAAGAAAGATGGAAGTATGCGACTTTGTATTGAGTATCGAGAGTTGAATCATGTCACCATCAAAAATAGTTACTCGTTACCTCACATTGATGACCTGTTTGACCAGTTGTAAAGTGCCAAATTCTTTTCAAAGATCGATCTTCGTTCCGGATATCATTAGTTAAAGATTAAAACTGATGACATTCCAAAGACTACTTTTAGAACTCGATACGGGCATTACGAATTCCTAGTCATATTTTTTGGATTGACCAATGCTCCTATTGCCTTCATGGATATGATGAACAAAGTATTCAAGGAATATTTTGATCATTTTGTGGTTGTCTTTATTGATGACATCCTCATATACTCCAAAAGCTGTGAAGATCATGATCAACACTTGAGGCCGATACTCCAAAAGCTTCATGAAAACAAGTTATATGCCAAGTTATATGCTGGTTGTAAGACCCCAACTTTTATGAATAAAGATGAATTTTCTATAAATATTATTTTTGAATATTATGGAGTGAATTTGATATAATGTTATAGTTGTGGGTAATATTTATAAATTTTTCAAAGTACGCAAGCTGTTATATAATATTTGATTGGTCGGGGAATATTCATTTTAACAGAGAATATTCGTACGACGGCACAATCATTGGTGAACCCCACAACGGAATTATTGTCGGATTGAGAAAATGACAAAAATAGTTTTTTATAAAATAACGGCGAAAGTTTTACCGTTAACTGTTGGAATACCCGGTGGTTAAAATACAGTAATACGCGTGGTTGCACAGTAGCACACGGTATTGCACAATATTTTTGAATTATTGATTCTTACGTAAGAAAACACTACTCAATAATTGTTACAGTAATTACTATTCAATATTTTATTTTATTGATTCAATAAATGCTGCGTTGATATTTTATATTATTGTTGTTTCAATAATTGTCACTGCACTGTATTTCCCTTTATCAAATCAATAATTCATATTATTTGAATAATATTATTAGATAGCATTATTGACAATGTCTAGAAAGTCATGTCAAGGAGAGGTTTGGTCACCTAATTGCGCGCCAGTAAGGAGAAATCCTTATCAGAAAGCCCCTCTTTCCTGGGAATGGCCTGGTTGTTATTATTGTTATTCTGTAATATTATTTGTGAATAATTATTTATTGATTTATATGATAAGATAAGATTTATTTTATGTGGACATAAAAGATGAATAGGAAAATATTTATCTTATGTGGTTTTAAATGAAAGAATTAATGTTGAGGTATTTATCAGTATTTTGTCGGATTGGAGGTATTAAAAATCAAATCGGTATTCTTAAAGCTCTATTGCGTGAGTTATAATTTTGATCCGACCGTTGGATCGTTGTGATTTTTGGATATGTTTTACATATATAAGTTGAGTATATGTCCACAAATTTTGAACCGTTAAAAATTAACGTATGATTTGTTATGAATTTTAAGAGGTGTTGAACATTGTCCGTTTATGGAATTCGAATATTTTCTTTTTAGAATTTGGAAAAACTTTCTTCTGCAAAGTCGTAGAGAATTCGATTTCGTATGAAATGGACATAAAATTAGTATTTTTCTAATAAAAGGGCTATTTATTATGAATTATTGAAGTTTTGAAATTAAAATGTTTTTATTAAAATTATGGGTGGGACCCACTTTTGTTTTTTCAAAACATGTGCTAGAATTTTTGGTTCAATTGTGGAGGCTAGTCTTGGTTGGTTTTGGTAGGCGTAGAAAAAATAAAATAAAATATTATTTTATTAATTTAGTCTCCTATGACATTCTAGCATCTTCTTATAAATAAACACTTATGTTAGAATTGAAAATCAAACCAGAATCAGAGAATTCTTCTTATATAATCTTGAGCGTATTTCTTTAGAGTTTTAAAAAGCTTTGAGCGTAGAAAACAATGAAAGTTTTCTTCAAAAATATCCCCGCTATACCAGTTGGAATACTCTTCTTTTCAAGGTAAGAGATGTTATTTTTTTTAATATTCGCTTGAAATAATATTTCCTTCCATACTTTGTAGTATGTAAGTAATATTATTTCGTTTCAGAATTCAAATTCAATACTCTTTGTTAAAGTTTTGGCTTCTATACTCCATGAAATTAGTAGAATATCCTTGATATTTACGCTTCATCCAGTATCTTTTCATGAAAATATTATTCTGAGCATTCTTGATAAGTTTTAACTTTTTCATGTCGGAGTAATATTTACGGAGTTACTATTCTTGAAGTACTATTTACGAGATACTATTCACTCGAGTACTATTCACCCGGGATACTATTCATGATAAAAATTGATTCATTTTCAATCCAAATTATTTTTGGTACAATATTATTCTTGAATTTTACTCCACAAAGCAGTATCATGTTGACAATTTAGACGTTATTGATTTCTGGATAAATTAAATTATAAATCTTTAAAAATTTATCCTTGAACTTGTTTTATTGAATTCTTATATCATTGTTATCATCCTCATGTTTATAATATGTTGAAAGTCATCTGTGGCCTGTAGTGCATAGATGGACTTGGTATGATTATGACCAGGAATTATTATGTATAATCATGACCGTAATGTTACAAATGATGTGGTAAAAATCCGCATTGGCCGTAGTGCATTGATGGACAATTGTTGGCATGATTATGACCATTGATGAATACACGAATATCCTTGGCCCGTAGTGCATGGATAATTTGTGGTCGTGATACTAATGAATATCCTTGGCCGTAGTGCAGGAATGATGTGGATCATTTATTAAGTTGAGTCTCAGCGATAAAAGTAATGAAAAACCTTTTAAATCATAGAAGATAGTAGATTTCATTCTCTACTTGACTCTTCTAATGGATTATTTCTTTCGCTGCACTTAAACTTGATGTTTGTTATATTTTATCAGTTTAACACTGTTGAAGGCTAACGATAAATTATTCTGCATTATCTTAGTCATAATTTTTCTTACTGGGCTAGTTGAGCTCACCCTTTTGCTTTCATTGTCCTCTTCAGGAAATAAAAACGTAGCCGGGACTAGTCGGGAAATGGAGTGACGGTCCAGATGATAGCATTAGTAGTCCTGACTATTCTATGAAATAGTGTAATAATAAATGTATTGAGGACTCCATTTGAGTTGAATACTGTCTAGAAGACAATATTCGTTTTAAAACTCTCAATTTATGTTTTGTCGTATTTTACACGACAATTGTATTATTAAGTTGTATTTGAATTTTGTACCATGTATTTGGCGACTCAAGATGGGTGATGTATACCTATTTTGGGGGCGTCACAGTTGGTATCAAAGCTTAGGGATATGATCCTTGGCTAAGATGTGAGACTAGAACTAGGAGGGGAGAGACGGCGAATTCCTTCGCTAGTATGACCTACCTAAGTTTATTTGGTATTTAATTGGTCGGTTAGAGTATAGGGATAATATGTTGCATGTCAATTAACCCTTGTTTTGTGGTAATATTTGAAAATGACATCTGAGAATGTTGAGAATAGCAATAGAGCACAGGAGACCGTTGAGTCTCTACAGATCAACAATCAGGATAATGTGCATCAGGAAGGCGACAATCCTCATGCAAATAATAACACTGACCAAATGATGAACGATGGAATGTTCAGTGGCTTTATGAAATTCATACAACATCAGGCGAGAGCGGCTCCTGTCCAAAATGTAGGTGAAAACACTGGAAACTCTCGGACGGTCACCGCTAAACAGTTCAAGGAGCTGGACCACCGGAGTTTATTGGAGAGCCAAAATCACTTAAGGCGAAAGCGTGGATAAAGCAGATCACCAAGATATTTGATGTCTTGGGATGCTCCGAGGAGTAAAAGGTTCCTTTTGCCACCTTTATGTTGCGAGGAGAGGCAAATTACAAAGCGTACTCAACCTGTCGCACTGAAGATGTCTTGGGAGAAGTTCCAAGAACTATTCAACGACAAGTACTTTCCTGAAAGTATTCGTCACATGAAAGTTATTGATTTCATCAAGTTGGAGCAGAACAATATGACCGTGTCGCAGTACGAAGCTAAGTTTTCCGAGTTGTCTCGATTTACGTCTCACTTGGTTGATAATGACAAGAGAATGATGTGGATGTTTCTAAGAGGTTTAAAACCCGAGATACGTCAATATTTAATTTCTCATAAACTGTGTTTGTATTCAGATGTTGTAAATAGGGCTCTGTTATTGGAGCGCGATAACGAGTCAACCCAACCAAGAGAAAGCATCCAACAAAATGATAATACAAGTGGTAGTAGTCATCGAAGCGGTGACAACAAACGTGGAGGGAATCAACATGCCAGAAATGGTAACCACTTCGGTGGTAATCATGGGCAAGACAATAAAAGTGGACATTTCAAGAAGAGGAGATTCAACAATGATGGAAAGATGTCAGCACCAACACCCATTGTTAAAGAAGGAGAACGACCACCTATCATATGCTTCAAATGCGGAAGGGAGGGACACATCAGTCCAAACTGTACGATGCAGTCCAAATCATGTTATAATTGTGGAAGAGAAGGTCACCTAGCCCAATTTTGTCATGCACTAAAGACAAGTCCAGTTGGGATGGAGGTACCAAAGGTCGTCCCAGAAAAGTCAAAATCGGTAGTTCAAGGGAGAGCATTTGCTGTGACTTCCCAGAAAGCAAGGAACCCGAACGAGGTCATCACGGGTAAGCTTATCATAAACTCTAGCGAAGTCTATACCTTATTTGATACCGGTTCTACCCATTCTTTTATTTCTCCTACTTGCGCTCAACGTTTAAATTTGACTCCGAAGAAATTAGACTTTGACTTATCTGTGAAAACTCTGTTAGGAGAAACCTTCATTACATCCACTGTTTATAAGTCTTGTTTGGTTCAAATCGGTACCCTCACATTACTTGTCGATCTTATTTTATTAAAACTACTTGCATTTGATGTGATTCTAGGGATTGATTGGTTAACTACTCATTATGCAAAAATTGATCATTTTCGTAAGGTTGTTAGCTTTCATATTCCTAACCAACCTATTATGCGAATTCAAGCAACCAAACCATTAAAATCAATCATTGTCATTTCAAGCCATAAAGCTATTAGTTTATTAAAAAACGAATGTCAAGCTTTCTTAGCTCATGTCACGGATTTAAACAAAAATACGTCGGTTTTGAATGATACTTCTATTGTTACTAAATTTCATGACGTATTCCCTGAAGAACTTCCTGGCCTACCCCCAGAGCGTGAAATTAAATTTTGTATCGACCTTGAACCCGGTACAAAAACCCTTTCAAAAGCCCCATATCGAATGGCTCCTATTGAACTTCAGAAGTTAAAGACCCAATTGCATGAATTGTTAGACATCAGTTTCATTCGTCCTAGTACGTCTCCTTGGGGTGCTCCTGTTCTATTCGTGAAGAAGAAAGATGGGAGTATGAGACTTTGTATTGATTATCGGGAGTTGAATCATGTCACCATCCAGAATATGTACTCATTGCCACGTATTGATGACCTGTTTGACCAGTTGCAAGGCACCAATTTTTTTTTCAAAGATCGATCTTCGTTCCGGATATCATCAGTTAAAGATTATAACCGATGACATTCCAAAAACGGCTTTCAGAACTCGGTACGGGCATTATGAATTGCTATTCATGTCTTTTGGATTGACTAATGCTCCTACTGCCTTCATGGATATGATGAACTGAGTATTCAAGGAATATTTGGATCACTTTGTGGTCGTCTTTATTGATGACATCCTCATATATTCCAAAAGCCGTTAAGATCATGAGCAACACTTGAGGCTGATACTCCAAAAGCTTCGTGAAAATAAGCTTTATGCCAAGTTGAAGAAATGTGAATTCTTGCTTGAGGAAGTAATATTCCTTGGGCACGTAGTATCTAGTCATGGAATATCTGTTGACTCGGCAAAGATTGAAGCTAATCAAAGCTGGGAACAACCTAAATTAGTGACCGAAGTACGTAGCTTTCTCGGATTAGCTAATTATTATCGGAGATTCGTAGAAGGGTTTTCTCGAATCGCTACTCCATTAACTCAACTAACTCGAAAAGGTATAAAATTCGGTTAGAGCATAGAATGTGAGAAGAGTTTTCAAGAACTCAAGAGGAGACTCATTTCAGCACCTGTTCTGACAATACCATCTGGCTCGGAGGGATTTGTCATCTACAGTGATGCATTGGGCTTAGGGTTAGGATGTGTTCTCATGCAACATGGGAAAGTCATAGACTATGCCTTTCGGTAACTCAAAGAATATGAGAGGAACTATTCTACTCATTATCAAGAGTTGACAACTGTTGTCTTCGAACTTAAAATTTGGAGGCATTACTTGTATAGGGAGAAAGTGGAGATCTTTACGGATCATAAAAGCCTCAAATATTTCTTCACCCAAAAGGAACTCAACATGCGGCAACGACGTTGGCTTGAACTGTTAAAAGATTATGATCATACCATTCAATACCATCCTGGTAAAGCGAACGTAGTAGCAGACACATTGAGTAGACGATCATTGAGTAGACGATCATATGCGGGTACGAGGGCGATATTGTCAACGCAAAGACCCATTTTATTTGACTTGAAAAGGATGGAGATAGAGTTGAAGACTCCAGGGACCCACGTGATGATAGCAAATATACGAGTAGAACCGACTTTAATCGATAAAGTTAAAACTGCTCAAGCCACAAACCTGGAGCTGATGCGTATGAGGAAGAAAGTGCAAGAAGGTGCTATGCCGGAAGAAAGAGTTGATGAAGAAAGAATACTTCGAGTCAACTCCGGACTTTGTGTTCCCAACGACCCTGATTTAAAGTATAAAATCATGATGGAGGCGCACAACACACCGTTTGCAATCCATCCTGGGAGTACCAAAATGTATCATGATCTTTGATATACATTTTGGTGGAGCAATATGAAGAGAGAGATCGCTGAGTTTATCTCAAGGTGTCTAACTTGTCAACGAGTCAAGGCAGATCATCAAGTACCAAAAGGTCCATTGTAATAACTTGAAATTCCAGAATGGAAGTGGGAGCACATTACCATGGATTTCGTTACCGGTCTTCCCAAGGTTTCTCAAGGCATAGATGCGATTTGGGCCATTGTTGATAGATTGACCAAGTCGGCTCATTTTTTACCTATACGAAAAACTTATACACTTGAACGTCTTGCTCGTATGTACATAAATGAGATTGTAAGATTACATGGTATGCCAGTATCTATAGTTTCTGATCGAGACCCAAGATTCACTTCAAGATTTTGGGTTAGTTTGCAAAAACTTTGGGCACTGACTTATGATTTAGTTCGTCTTATCATCCTCAAATGGACGGGCAGTCGGAGAGGACTATTCAAACTCTTGAAGTTCTATTAAGACTTTGTGTCCTTGACTTCAAGGGAAGTTGGGAGAAGTTCTTACCATTGGTGGAGTTTTCCTACAACAACAGTTATCAAGCAAGTATTGACATGGCACCAGTATGCTGGGACGAGGTGGGTGAAGCAACGTTGTTGGGACCAGAGTTGGTACGTATGACTACGGAAAAGACTCAAACGATCCGACAACGTATAAAAACCTCACAAGATTGACAAAAGATTTATGTTGATCTTCATTGTCCCATTTTTAATCCTCGATCGAGTAGTAACTGTGGCCCATCGAATTCCACGTCCTTTCGATGAAGATCAACATAAATCTTTTGTCAATCTTGTGAGATTTTTATACGTTGTCGGATCGTTTGAGTATTTTTCGTACTCATACGTACCAACTCTGGTCCCAACAACGTTGCTTCACCCACCTCGTCCCAGCATACTGGAGCCATGCCAATACTTGCTTGATAACTGTTGTTGTAGGAAAACTCCACCAATGATAAGAACTTATCCCAACTTTCCTTGATGTCAAGGACACATAGTCTTAATAAATCTTCAAGAGTTTGAATAGTCCTCTCTGACTGCTCGTCCGTCCGAGGATGATATGCCGAGCTAAATCATAAATTCGTGCCCAAAGTTTTTTGCAAACTAACCCAAAATTGTGAAGTGAATCTTGGGTCTCAATCAGAAACTATGGATACTGGCATACCATGCAGTCTTATAATCTCATTTATGTACATACGAGCAAGATGTTCAAGTGTATAAGTTTCTCGTATAGGTAAGAAATGAGCCGACTTGGTCAATCTATCAACAATGACCCAAATCGCATCTATGCCTTGAGAAACCTTGGGAAGACCGGTAACGAAATCCATGGTAATGTGCTCCCACTTCCATTCTGGAATTTCAAGTTGTTGCAATGGACCTTTTGGTACTTGATGATCTGCCTTGACTCATTGACAAGTTAGACACCTTGAGATAAACTCAGCGATCTCTCTCTTCATATTGCTCCACCAAAATGTATATCAAAGATCACGATACATTTTGGTACTCCCAGGATGGATTGCAAACGGTGTGTTGTGCACCTCCATCATGATTTTATACTTTAAAACAGTGTTGGTACTCCAGTTTACACGTGATCTCTATGATGTTCTTCTCAAGTACAGACATGTCCTTCTCATTTAATGATTTTGAACATAAGTCTGTGAAGAAATGACTAAGATCCGTCAAAACATCCCATATTGGTTTATCAAGCAGATCCCGAAATGCTATAGGCACGAGTCTCTCCATGAATACATGACAGTCATGACTCTTCATCCCTTGCAATTTCCCACACGTAACACACCTTGCAATATTTGATGCATATCCATCTGGTAGTTTCAAAGACTTAACCCATGTGCACACATCTTCAACTTTCTTTTTGGACAATGTGTACCTTGCATGCAGTTTGATAATCTTACCATTAGGAGATTCATAAAGTTCTAATCCGGGACGCTTACAAATATCTTTCATGTCCAAATGTGCCTTATCGTTATCTTTTGTCTTCCCCGTAACATTCATCACAGTGTTAAACACATTGTCAAACACATTCTTCTCAATATGCATCACATCTAGATTATGACAAATCAAATTTGTAGACTAATAAGGCAGTTCCCAAAAGATGCTTCTCCGAACCCAGTTATGAGATTCGCCAAACCCATTGATTATGTTTGTGGCATCAACCTTACCAAATGGGATAACCGGCAATCTCATCACACGATCTCGCATCTCCGTTCCCAACAATCGCGGTACAGGCATATCATCTCCGTTCCCAACTCATAAGTTTAGCTGTTCTTGAAGACATGTACAATCTTTTTAGCCGATGTGTTATTGGAAAATACCTTAGAATCTTAAACGGTATACTTGATTTTTTTTTAGTCACACCCTCTTTATTAGGCATTAACCGAACATGACTGCAAAACGTGCACCTTGTCATCTGTTCATTTTCCTTATAAAATAACATGCAATCGTTGGGACATGCATCGATCTTCTGGTATCCAAGACCCAACTTCTTCACCATTTTCTTACAAAAGTAATAGTTACAAGGCAATTTCTCACCGTCAGGCAACATACTCTTAATGGCCTTCAAGAGCGACTTAAAACACTCATGGCTCATGTTGTGATTAGCCTTGATGTTAAGTAATGTCGCCACTGCAGACAATGTAGTGTGTTTGGTGCAACCATGCTACAATGGCTCGCTACCCTCGTCTAACAACTTAAAGAAGTCTTTGGCATCAGAATTCATAGGTTGATCTCTGCCTTATTCCAAATCAAAATCTGGCCCTACAATATCATGTACCATTTCATTCATACGATGAGTACTACTGCCCGAATTGTGTACTTCTGTGATGCCACCACCTCTTCTCTGCTCATGTGCCCACCATCATTCTTCGTAATTTCTCATGAACCCAGAAACAAGTAAATGATAGTTTATCACGTCTTTGTCCATATAATTTACATTCTTACTCTTCAAACATGGACATCGTATCTGTGACTTACCATTCATACATTCCAGGTGACTATACGCATAATCCAAAAACACTTGGCAACCAGTTCTAAATTCAGCTGTAGCACCTATCTGGGCACTTGACTTTCGTCGTGCCATCCAACTACGGTCTGAATAGAGGTCCATGATACCACGATACCTATGTTGACATGAATTATTGTATTCCCTTGTTAGAGATTTATAATTCAGCTCAATCTCATTTATGATGCTTATAAATACATATAGATGTATATGTACATATATAACATGAGTGTGCATCATATATGATTATTCGGTAATTGAACAATGATACATACCAAAACAAATTTACACAGCTTGAGATCGACTACTAAAATAGGCATGGAATATTGTTGTCATCATACATATTTTAACCGACACCAACCTAAAGACAATAGATTCCTAAGGGTAGAATATAAATATACACCTTTGTTCAGTTATCCTGTGGTATCATGCCTTTTCTGAAAATAACTTACCTCAACTCTATCGAAATTCCTTTTATTTTTGTATCCATACATCAAGGTAATTTAATCAAAGTTTAGGTTTCTTTTTTATTTCATTTAAGCTTATCAAAACTGGGCTTAAACTGGCTTGTTTTCTCACTTTTTCACAAAATCTTGTTTTTGACACTTTTCCATTTCTCCAGTTTTGGCTACTTGTATAGTTTCAGCATGTGTATTTTAGTTTCCTAAGGTTACTTTCATCATCATCCCATTTTACTTGGTCATCTAGCCAATTTTAACCTATTAAAGCTCACTTTAGGCTCGATAATAGATCCTAACTTGATATTCTTACTAGCTCTGGTCATTGCAATGATTATGAATCATCACAAGCATGAGTTAATAATTTTATATGAGTTCATTATAGTCTTATAAGATCAGGCACTAAAGGTCACCCAAAACAAACCACTTTTGGGCTTAAAATGTGATTTTTCACAAGTTTAATGCTCAAAATAGTTTAGCTTTTGTTTCTTTAGCTTGTGTAGCTTACTTATGTCATATTATGACTATTGAAACTTCCACACATGGTCCAGGTATGGGAATTCTATAGTTAGGTCTTAGTTGCCACTTAAAGCTTACTTTTCATGGCTTTTAATCATGAAATTTGGTCAATACACAACATAGACCACAACTAAGTTAAGGAACACCTTTTAAATGTATGTGTAGACAATATAGGGACTCCATACTATCTCAAAACTTCAGTTGCAAAAATTTTCTATAATAGTTCTCATATAGGCATAGATTTCATAAAAAAATTTACCCAAAAATAAAAAAAATCATCTTCACAATTATCCAAAACACAATTGGAAAATCCCCTAATTTCTTCCACCAGCCCAATACAATATTTCAATTTCGAATTTGTTGAAATCAGTTTTTTCCTCAATGGCTTATCATCAGTTTATTAGCAAGTATAAGACCGTTACATTACTTGGTATAATTATTATATAACACAACATCAAAATTAAACATAAAGAATGCTTCTAGGTAACAATTATATATACATCTACTGTATGAAAAAACAAGGGCAGTAAATATTTCCAAAACAAATTAAAAAAAAGTGGAATCTTCTAAGGAAATTGAGAAAGATAACTATTATGTACTCTCCTATAAGAATAAAATGAGTACCTCCCGTGGCGGTGGACCGATGGACCAGTGGACCGGTGGCGGCGTCCGGTGTCTCTTCCCCTTCTACTCTTCTCCCACCTTTCTCCCTCTTCTCTCTGTCGTCTGAGCTCCCTCTTCTTTTCGTGGCAGTGGACCGGTGGCGGCGTCCGGTGTCTCTTCCCCTTCTTCTCTTCTCCCCCCTTTCTCCCTCTTCTCTCTGTCGTCTGAGCTCCCTCTTCTTTTTTTTCGCGTCTGCTGTGTCGAGCGAGTGACTGAATCTGTTAACATAAAGTTTGATCAGCGACCGCTATCCGCGACCTCCTACGGTCGCTGTTTTTTAATGACATGGACTTATCAGCGACCGCTTCCGGTCGCAGATATTAAGTGGTCACACAAAACCTTGGCGCCAACATTTCCAGCCAAATTTTGGGAGGCAAATTTATACTAGCAACTGCTTAGCGACCGCAGGCGATCGATGTTACACATATAGCGACTAGTTTACATACGATCGCGGATGGTGGTCGCTGTTACTAATATCTGTGACCGATAGTGCGGTCGTTGATATTGTTGGTCGCTGTTAGGCCTTTTTCTTGTAGTGTCTTATGATGACACGAGGTTGTATGTCTTTAGACATCTTGTATGATAGTGACAAAACACCCTTCCAACGTTGGGTTCGTTTCACCCTATTTGATTTACCAAATATAACTACTAAATGATGACCACCGTTCTATTCCCCTATTACCCCCGCTCGACCCAGCTACACTCTTATTACCTGAAAGGAATTGTGAAGCAAAAGGGTAAGCACAACTAGCTCAGTAAAGAATATCATGACTAAAGATCATTAAATTATCAATAGCCTTTTTCAATAATAAATCAGAGACTTAAAACATATGGTAGATGATAAAAATTTCAACCATAGTTGCAGCGAAACGAGCATTCCATTAGAAGAGTCAAATAGACCATAAAGTCTATTATCTTCTCCATGTTAAAAATCCACCAATAATGTTTTATCCATGTAACATCAATCAACATTTCCTTTCCACAATTATATGAATAACTCATAATCATAATTATAATTCTAAATTCCTCTTCGCATCCAGGACGAAGATAGTTTTCATCACATGTCTTTACCTGAAACATCAAAGATCATGGTTATACCAAATCACAGTTCCTGTTTATAATCATACTAACAAATTTATCTTTGCATTACGGGCAAATATATTTATTAACAGACCATCTTTGCACTACATGCCAAAGATATTCAACAACAGGTCATCTTTGCACTACGGGCCAAAGATTATCATCAACAATTCATCTTTGCACTACAAACCAATGATATTCCTCAACAGTTCATATTTGCACTACAGACCAAATATATTCATCAACAGTTCATATTTTCACTACAGGCCAAATATATTAATATCTCAAAGAAATAAATAATCATTTCAGAATTTATATAAACAATAATTATAACCATGTTGATCATTTCACCTTTGCATTTAAGCTAAAGATATTCAATTATAAATTCAATGGCCATGATCATACCAGTCAACAATTCAACTTTGCACTACTGGCCAAAGGGAACCCATAGTCATGATCATACCAAAAATCTACCCATCTTTACACTCAAGTCAAAGAGAAATATCATTATTAGGGTTATAAAAATGTTATATATAATAGTAAAATCAATATAATCAAAACATATAGATTTAATCTCAAGAGTAATATTCATAAATCAACTATAATTTGGTTAGAAAAAGAAACAAATTTTGTCATGAATAGTAACTCGTGAATAGTAACTCATGAATAGTAAGTTCGTTAGTAACTCATGAATAGTAACTCGTGAATAGTAACTCATAAATAGTAGACCCGACTCAAAAAGGTAGAAATTCCATAATAAAATCCATACCAATATTTCGGTATAATGATATTGAAATAACATTTATTAAATTTATAAACAATTTATTTTAATTGTTTACACTTTACTAAATAAAGCATTTAATCATCCTAAAATTCTAAACTCATAAGATTTCATCAGCAATAATCAAAACCCTCATCAAAAATCTGCATATACCTCATGTAGGATTCTCAAGCTATAAAATCCTATTTTCTAATTTTCTTATTTCACATAACATATTTAATTCATTTACTCATAACTAGTCCATTTTCATGAAAAATACCAAATCAGTACAAATAAATTTTCTTTTCTCAGATTTAGTAGAATATAGTCCTATATTGAACATATATTTTTCTCAGAATTTTTAAAATTCATTTACTATTTTTCATATGGCCAAAACTGCCGAATATTTAGATATTTATCATAAATTATACTTTTGTCCAAAAATTCCAAAATTTATAGAGTATATTGATGTTATATACATGTAATCCCAATAAAAATTTCACCAATTTTGGAGTTAACCACAAGGAGTTATAAGCGGTTACTTTTAAAATAGTCTTTTCTCATACAATTCACAACTCTTAATCTATACATCCAATAATCGCAATTTTTGGACACAATTAAGAAAACTCATCAAATTATCATTTCAAATTTTTCCAGAATTTTTTAAGGTCAGAAAAATTATGAAACTGAAAAACATAACAACCCTTAAAATCCCCTACTATCCTTACCTCAAAAGAGCAGCACTTCTGACTGAATATCGGATATGACGCTGAAGGAAACTTGCACTGATGAATAGAAACTCACCAAGTATCTAAATACTCACAAAATACACTCGATAATCTAGATAGAAAAAGAGAGAAAACTTATAAATTCTGGTGTGATTTTTAATTCTAATTTAGCCCTCTATTTATAGGAAAATATTAGCACGCCGAAGCAGACTTGACCTGCAACCTGATGGCTTTACCTGCTACTATTCTCACCCACCACTTTTGAATAAAAATCTCAGCACATTTTTACCAACCAAAAGTGGGGCCCACCAATTCTAGAATTTTACACTAAAATGATAAATTCGGATACTTCAACCATTTCTGAACCAGTCACCTCTTAAAATTCATAAAAAATTATACGTTCATTTTTAATGGTTCAAAATTTGTGGACATATACTCAACTTATATATGAATCGCCAGATACATGGTACAGAATTCAAATACAACTTAATAATACAAATGTCGTGTACAATACGACAAAACATAAACTGTGAGTTTGAATACAAATATTGTCTACTAGAGAGTATACAAACTCAAAAGGAGTCCTCATTACAATTATTATCATACTATTTCACAAAATAGTGAGGACTACTAATGCACCATCTAGGACCATCACTCCGTTCCTCGACTAGTCCCTGCTACGTTCTCATTTCCTGAAAAGAACAATGAAAGTAAAAGGGTGAGCTCAACTAGCCCAGTAGGAAATATTATGACTAAGATAATGCAGAATAAATTATCATTAGCCTTAAACAGTGTTAAACTGATACAATATAATAAACATCAAGTTTAACTGTAGCGGAACAAACAATCCATTAAAAGAGTCAAGTAGAGAATAAAATCTACTATCTTTTATGATTTAAAAGGTTTTTTCATCACTTTAATCGCTGGGACTCAGCTTAATAAATAATCCACATCATCGAATCACCCCTGCACTACGGCCAAGGATATTCTTTAGTATCACGACCACGAATTATCCATGCACAACGGCTAAAGATAATCACATTTTCATCAACGGTCCTGATCATGCCATAAAACAATTCATCTTTGCACCCTTGGCCGAAGAGAATCCCTAGTCATAATCATACAAAAAACTGTCCATCAATGCACTACGGGCTAATGAGGACTTTTTCCACATCATTTGTAATATTACGGTCATGATTAAACCGAATAATCCCTGGTCATAATCATACCAAGTCCATCTATGCACTATAGGCCACAGATGACTTTCAACAAAATATAAGCATGAGGATGATGACAATGATATATGAATTCAATAAAACAAGTTCAAGAATTAATTTATTTAGGAACTAATAACGTCCAAATTGCCAACATGATACTGCTTTGTAGAGTAAAATTCAAGAATGCTCAGAAGAATATTTTCATGAAAAGATACTGGATGAAGCGCAAATATCAAGGATATTCCACTAATTTCATGGAGTATGAAAGTCAAAGTTTTAACCAACTGAGTATAATAAAGAATGGAATAACATAAGAAATCACCATGCATGCGGTACCTCACATAGACAGGTTATTCCAACAGAATAATAATTAATGGAACCAGGTCATGCGTAAAGCACAGACAGGATGTTCTAACAGAATAATAAAGAACGGAATAATAACAAAAATAACCATGCATGCGGTACTTCGCATAGACTGGTTATTCCAACAGAATACCAATAAAGACGGAACCAGGTCCGGCGTAAAATGCACAAACAGGATATTCCAACAGAATAATAATAAAGATGGAACCAGGTCCGGCGTAAAACGCACAGACAGGATATTCCAACAGAATAATAAAGACGGAACCAGGTCCGGCGTAAAACGCACATACATGATATTCCAACAGAATAATAAAGATGGAATAATAGAAGAATGTCACCAAGTATAGGGTAGCCCGCGTATACAGGTTATTCCAACAGAATAATAAAGAATAGAATAACAGAAGTTCTCTTCATGTATACAAAAGAAATAATACTCCCTACCTTAGAAGAAACTGGATATAGAAGTAGTGAAGTAGCAGAATACCTTTCTTATTTCTCTCTATAATTTCTCTCTATAATAATTGCTCTATAGCTTTAGTGAATTGGTGAGAAATGAAGGAAGAATGAGCTTCTATTTATAGGAAAATATAGTTTCGATAATTGTACGTTTTGGGGCTCAAAAAGTTATAGTACAATACCTCCAACTTTTCTTTCATTTTTAATTTAGTCCTACAAGTATTATCAAACTTGCACCACCTCCCATAATAGTAAATAATGTGAATCAATAGTAAATCATGTGACTCAATAGTTCTAATCATGTGATAAAAACAATTACAGTATAGTACCTCTATTTTTAAATTAGTCATGCAAGTATTATCAATCTTGCACCACCACCCCTAATAGTATAAGAATGTGAATCAATAGTACCCCGTGAATAGTAACTCATGAATAGTAACTCGTGAATAGTAGCTCGTGAATAGTAACTCGTGAATAGTAGCTCGTGAATAGTAACTCGTGAATAGTACTCATGAATGTACCCCGACACGAAAAGTGTCCCGAATACCTGATTGAACAATATATCCTCCAGACATCAATTATTATCGAAACAAATGTCGATTTTCACTAACACTAATAATCCCAATATAATGGAACAATCAATTTCATCTTTAATCAACACAACTTATTCATCATTAATATTATAACTCACAATATTTAACAACCAGGTCATTCCCAGGAAAGAGGGGGCTTTTCGATAAGGATTTCTCCTTATTGGCGCGCAATTAGATGACCAAACCTCTCCTTGACAGAACTTCTAAACATTATCAATATTGCAATATAATAATATGAATAGCTTTGTCGTCTCAATTATTGAATTAATAAAATAACATATTATGCAGATGATACTGTGACAATAATCGAATCAATAATATGAGAGATATGATGCAACAATTACTGTAGCAATAATTGAGTATAACTGAAGCAATAATTGAGTATAACTGAGTGACTTCTCACGTAAGCATTAATAATCAATACCGTGTGCTACTATGCAACCACGCGTATTACTGTGCTTTTACTACCGGGTAGTTCAACAGTATTAACGGTAAAACCTCCGCCGTTTTTTTTCATAAAATATTTTTGTCATTTTCTAACTACGATAGTACTTCTGTTGTGGGGTCCACCAATGATTATGCCGTCGTACGAATATTCTCCGACAAAAAGAATATTCCCCGACCAAACGAATATTTTATAACAACTTGCATACTTTACAAAATTTATAAATATTACCCCAACTATAACATTATATCAAATTCACACCATAATATTTAAAAAAATTATTTCGAGAAAATTAAATATTTATTCATAAAATCTGGGGTCTCACAATCTCCCCTCCTTATGAAATTTCGCCCTCGAAATTTACGTACGTACCTGGTATGCTGAAGAGGTGAGAATACCTCGGCAGATTCTAACTTTTGAAGTATAACCTTTGAGTGTTGAATACGATTCTTCTTATCTAAGATTTTAACACGTATCTCCTCATACATTAAATCTTTTTCTATCTCGTCCGGTTCTAAATTAATAATGTGGTTCGGGTCGTCCACATATTTACGTAACATCGATACGTTAAAAACGTTATGAACACGCGATATACTTGGCGGTAAAACGAGTCTATAAGCCACAGTTCCTACTTTATCGAGGATTTCAAATGGGCCAATTAAATCGAGGGTTGAGATTTCTTCTCTTCGTCAATTCTTGCTTCTAGAATAACGCCCTCTTGAACCTTCTTAATTCTTCACATTCATCATCTCCAGCTGTGTAGCTTGAGTGACTTTAACTTTATCGATTAAAGTCGATTCTACTCGTATATTCGTTATCTTCACGGGGGTTCGTATATTTGAACTGGTAAACGCATACGATCTTCTACTCAACGCGTGAGCTACCACGTTCGCTTTTCCACGATGGTATTGAATGATATGATCGTAATCCTCAACAGCTCGAGCCAACGTCTTTGGCACATGTTACGTTCGTTTTAGGTGAAGAAAATATTTGAGGGTTTAAGAAATGGGTTTTGTACTGGGGTCAATACAAAATTCGATTTCACACTCTAGGGTAGGCTAAGAAGTCTTCAAGAATACGTCTGAAAATTTATTACCAATAGAAATATCATTCAAAACTGTGACTCTCATCCAAGACTTGGATAGTACGTCACATTGATACCTATCAACTTGACATCGTCATTCACGATGTCGCCTACAGAAAGTCTGGCTTCGATGCATTCCACACAAGAAAGTCAACAACGAAAGGACCGGGGCTCTTTACTTATGGCTTCATATGACAATGATTGACTTTAGTGGTTTGGTTGCTTGAATTCGCATAATAGATTGGTTAGGAATATAAAAGGTAACAATCTTACGAAAAGCATGATGAGTAGTTAACCAATAGATTCCTAAAATCGCATCAAAGGCAAGTATTTTCAAAGAGACAAGATCGACACGTAACGTGAAAGTGTTGATTTGAACAAGATTTATAAATAGTGGAGGTAACGAAGGTTTTTCCCAACTGAGTTTAAACAGATATATCAAAGTCTAACTTCTCCGGAGTTAACTTCAAACATTGAACACAACTAGGTGAAATAAAAGAGTGAGTAGAACCGGTATCTAATATGGTATAGACTTCACAAGAGTTTATGACTAACATACCCGTTATAATTTTATTCAGGTTCCTTGCCACAAAAAAAATATTCTCTCTTAAACTATCAGTTTTGAATTTTCTGGGACGGCCTTTGGTGCTTCCATCCTAGCTGAACTTGTCTTCGGTGAACGTCAAAATCGGGCTAAATGACCTTCTCTTTCATAATTATAACATGCTTTGGACGACATCGCGCAGTTTGGACTGATGTGTCCCTCCCCTCCGCATTTGAAGCATATGATAGGTGGTCGTTCTCCTTCCTTAACAACGGGCGCTGGTGCTAATGTCTTTCCATCATTGTTGAATCTCCTCTTCTTGAAATATCCATTCTTATTGTTTTAACCATGATTACCACCGAAGTGGTTATCATTTCTGGCATGTTGATTCCCTCCATGCTTATTGTCACCGCTTTGATGACTGTTATCACCGGTATTATCATTTTGCCGGCTGCTCTCTTTTGGTTGCGTTGACTCGTTATCGCGCTCCACTAACTGAGCCCTATTTACAACATCTTAATATAAACACAGTTTATGAGAAATAAGATATTGGCGTATCTCCGGCTTCAAACCTCTTAAAAACATACGTGTCATTCGTTCCTCATTATCGACCAAATGGGATGCAAACCGGGATAACTCCGTAAATTTAGCCTCGTATTGCGACACGATCATATTGTTTTGTTCCAACTTGATAAACTCCACCTCATTCATGTGACGAATACTTTCGTGAAAGTACTTGTCGTTGAACAGCTCTTGAAACTTCTACCAAGACATCTTGAATGCGTCAGGCTGGGTAAGTTTTACAGATTCCCACCAGTGATCTGCCTCTTCACGTAACATAAAGGTGGCAAAGGGAACCTTTTGCTCCTCGGAGCATCCCAAGACATCAAATATCTTGGTGATCTGCTTTAACCACGTCTCTGCCTTAAGTGGTTCTGGTTTTCCCAAAAACTCCGGTGGTCTCAGCTCCTTGAATTGCTTAGCGATGACCAACCGTGGGTTGCCATCATTTCCTCTTGTATTATGAACAGGAGTGGCCTTCGCCTGATGTTGCATGAATTATAAAAAGCTCCTAAACGTATCGTCATTCGTCAATTGATCAGTGTTGGTGTTTACAAGAGGATTATCTCCATCATGTTGCACATTGTCCTGATTATTGATCTGTAAAGACTCAACGGTCTCCTGTGCTCCATTGCTATTCTCAACATTTTTGGATGACATTTTCAAATACTGCCACAAAAAAAGGGTTAATTAACATATCACATATTATCCCTATACTCTGACCGACAAATTAAATACCAAAAAAACTTAGGTAGGTCATACTAGCGAAGGAATTCCCCGTCTCTCCCCTCCTAGTTCTTATCTCATATCTCAGCCAAGGATCATATCCCTAAGCTTTGATACCAACTGTGACACCCCCAAAATTAGGTATACATCACCTATTCTGAGTCGCCAGATACATGGTACAGAATTCAAATACAACTTAATAATATAAATGCCGTGTACAATACGATAAAACATAAACTGTGAGTTTGAATACAAAAATTGTCTACTAGAGAGTATACAAATTCAAAAGGAGTCATCATTACAATTATTATCACACTATTTTACAGAATAGTGAGGACTACTAATGCACCATCTAGGACCATCACTCCGTTCCCCGACTAGTCCCTGCTACGTTCTCATTTCCTGAAGAGAACAATGAAAGTAAAAGGGTGAGCTCAACTAGCCCAGTAGGAAATATTATGACTAAGATAATGCAGAATAAATTATCATTAGCCTTAAACAGTGTTAAACTGATACAATATAATAAACATCAAGTTTAACTGCAGCGGAACAAACAATCCATTAAAAGAGTCAAGTAGAGAATAAAATCTACTATCTTTTATGATTTAAAAGGTTTTTCATCACTTTTATCGCTGGGACTCAGCTTAATAAATAATCCACATCATCGAATCACCCCTGCACTACGGCCAAAGATATTATTTAGTATCACGAACACGAATTATCCATGTACTACAGCTAAAGATAATCATGTTTTCATCAACGGTCCTGATCATGCCAAAACAATTCATCTTTGCACCCTTGGCCGAAGAGAATCCATAGCCATAATCATACCAAAAACTGTCCATCAATGCACTACGGGCCAATGAGGACTTTTTCCACATCATTTGTAACATTATGGTCATGATTACACTGAATAATCCCTGGTCATAATCATACCAAGTCCATCTATGCACTACAGGCCACATATGACTTTCAACAAAATATAAGCATGAGGATGATGACAATGATATAGGAATTCAATAAAACAAGTTCAAGAATTAATTTATCCAGGAACTAATAACGTCCAAATTGTCAACATGATACTGCTTTGTAGAGTAAAATTCAAGAATGCTCAGAAGAATATTTTCATGAAAAGATACTGGATGAAGCGCAAATATCAAGGATATTCCACTAATTTCATGGAGTATGGAAGTCAAAGTTTTAACCAACTGAGTATAATAAAGAATGAAATAACAAAAGAAATCACCATACATGCGGTACTTCGCATAGACAGGTTATTCCAACAGAATAATAATTAACGGAACCAGGTCATGCGTAAAGCATAGACAGGATGTTCCAACAGAATAATAAAGAACGGAATAATAACAGAAATCACCATGCATGCGGTACTTCGCATAGACTGGTTATTCCAACAGAATACCAATAAAGACGGAACCAGGTCCGGCGTAAAACACACAGACAGGATATTCCAACAGAATAATAATAAAGACAGAACCAGGTCCGGCGTAAAACGCACAGACAGGATATTCCAACAGAATAATAAAGACGGAATAAAGTCCGGCGTAAAACGCACAGACAGGATATTCCAACAGAATAATAAAGATGGAATAATAGAAGAATGTCACCAAGTATAGGGTAGCCCGCGTATACAGGTTATTCCAACAGAATAATAAAGAATAGAATAACAGAAGTTCTCTTCATGTATACAAAAGAAATAATACTCCCTACCTTAGAAGAAACTGGATATAGAAGTAGTGAAGTAGCAGAATATTTTTCTTCTTTCTCTCTATAATTTCTCTCTATAATAATTACTCTATAGCTTTAGTGAATTGGTGAGAAATGAAAAAAGAATGAGATTTTATTTATAGAAAAATATAGTTTCGATAATTGCACGTTTTGGGGCTCGAAAAATTACCGTACAATACCTCCAACTTTTCTTTCATTTTTAATTTAGTCCTGCAAGTATTATCAAACTTACACCACCTCCCCTAATAGTAAATAATGTGAATCAATAGTAAATCATGTGACTCAATAGTTCTAATCATGTGATAAAAACAATTACAGTATAGTACCTCCATTTTTAACTTAGTCATGCAAGTATTATCAATCTTGCACCACCACCCCTAATAGTATAAGAATGTGAATCAATAATACCCCGTGAATAGTAACTCATGAATAGTAACTCGTGAATAGTAGCTCGTGAATAGTAACTCATGAATAATAATTCATGAATAGTACCCCGACACGAAAAGTGTCCCGAATACCCGATTAAACAATATATCCTCCAGACATCAATTATTATCGAAATAAATGTCAATTTCCACTAACACTAATAATCCCAATACAATGGAACAATCAATTTCATCTTTAATCAACACAACTTATTCATCATTAATATTATAACTCACAATATTTAACAACCAGGTCGTTCCTAGGAAAGAGGGGGCTTTCCGATAAGGATTTCTCCTTATTGGTGCGCAATTAGGTGACCAAACCTCTCCTTGGCAGAACTTCTAGACATTGTCAATATTTCAATTTAATAATATGAATAACTTTGTCGTCTCAATTATTGAATTAATAAAATAACATATTATGCAGATGATACTGTGACAATAATTGAATCAATAATATGAGAGATATGATGCAACAATTACTGTAACAATAATTGAGTATAACTGAGTGACTTCTCACGTAAGCATTAATAATCAATACCGTATGCTACTACGCAACCACGCGTATTACTGTACTTTTACTACCGGGTAGTTCAACAGTATTAACGGTAAAACCTCCGCCATTTTTTTTTCATAAAAATATTTTTGTCGTTTTCTAACTACGATAGTACTTCCGTTGTGGGGTCCACCAATGATTATGCCGTCGTACGGATATTCCCCGACAAAAAGAATATTTCCCGACCAAACGAATATTTTTTAACTTGCATACTTTGCAAAATTTATAAATATTACCCACAACTATAACATTATATCAAATTCACACCATAATATTTAAAAAATTATTTCGAGAAAATTAAATATTTATTCATAAAATCTGGGGTCTCACAAATAATATGAATTATTAATCTGATAATGGAGATATTGTGTAGTGACAATTATTGAACAACAATAATTTAAAATATCAATGTAGAAATTATTGAACCAATAAAATAAAATATTGAACAGTAATTATTGTAACCATTATTGAGTAGTGTTTTCTTACGTAAGAATTAATAATTCAAAAATACTGTGTAATACCGTGTGCAACTATGCAACAATGCGTATTACTTTATTTTACCCACCGGGTATTCCAACAGTGTTAACGGTAACAACTACGTCGTTATTTGTAAAAACTCAAATTTATAATCTTTTTCATCCGACCGTTATCCTTTATGGGGCCCACAAATGGCTGCACCGTCGTACGAATATTCCCCAATAAATAAATATTTTATAACTACTTGCGTAATTTGAAAAAAATTTCATGTATCACCCTTAACTTTAACTTTTATCAATTTAACCATTTGCTGAATAGTAATTATAAGAAAAATTGAATACTTTTATTTTATAAAATTCGGGGTCTTACAATCTCCCCTCCTTATGAAATTTTGTCCCCGAAATTTACGTACCTGGTATTTCAAAAAGTTGAGAATACATTGCTTTCATTCCAGATTCTATCTCTCCGGTCACCATGATTTCTCCATTGCTCATCTCCCGTGATAACTTCATTTGGGTTCTTCACTTGTTGGGAAGTCATGACAGCCGTTATCCCTTGAACTACTCGGCTTTGACTTGTCTGGGGCAGCATTTGGTGTCATCACTACCGTTGGAATATACTTTTCTATAGGGCATATTCCACCCTCAACTGCTTCGTCGTACTCCTAATTCATGATCTGAATCATCAATCTTCGATCTATATCAAATTTAGGTTGACCGCTCTATACAGGGTAATTCAAAACTCGATGTTGGGTTCTCCCAATTGCTGTCCAAAAAGAGAAATACATATCATCTATTTCAGCCTTCTTAGATCGGACATCTCTTTCCACAATATCAATGCGTCGTGCGGCTTTTCCCCATGCATCACTCACTCTTACTCGTTCAGTTTTTTCTTCTTTCAGCTCAGATTCCAGCTTTATCATCTTATACTCTGCCAAAGAATGCTTCTGTTAAAGCATCACATATTGGGTAACACAAGCTTGAATTGTTGCATCTTTTTGCTCCACGACCGCCTGTCGTTCTTCAGCCTGCTCTTCTAACTCATGAGTACGATTTTGTAATTATACATTTTGATCATATAATACCTCTAATAAATTCTCCTCAGGTACCTTTTCTTCCTCTTCTTCCTCACTCTCAGCTGTTACCTCTGCGACCATCTCGGGTGCAACTATCAATTCTTCACTCACCACATGAATTTCTCTAATTCCTTCTTCGCTTGACATCACATTATCCTGGTTGGTGATTAGAGGTATCCCCACGGTCTCATTCACTCCATTGTTAACATTCTCAGCAGCCATTCTCAAATACTACCATAAAACAAGGTTAATAAAATAAATTAACATATCACATAATATCTCGATATTATGACTGACCAACAAATAAGCTTAGGTAGGACACACTAGCGAAGGATTTACTCATCCCTCCCCTCCTAATTATATTCCCCGATCCCGCCAGAGACCATATCCCTAAGCTCTGATACCAAAAGTGACAACCCCAAAATAGGTCCATTCCATCTAACCCATTCTGAGTCGCCAAATACATGGTATAGAAAATAACTACAACTTTATTACAACAATTGTCGTGCAAAATACAACAACTTATGTGTTGTGAGTTTTGATACAAATATATACCAATTGTGACTCATGTCCCAACCTTAGATAGCACGTCACAATGGCACCTTACATAAAGGTACAGTCAAAAATAGTTTTAGAAATTAGAATCTTTGGAAAGTGCTCAAGGAAACCTTCGTACATGGGAGACCATGCGTCTAGGTTATGATAGATATCATATGGCCATAAAATTATCCTTGGTTGACCCAATAGACCCCAAAGAAAAATGAGAAGATTACTATCATATTCTTTCCAATGATGACTATTCTCTTGACATATCATTATCTCCACTGTCTCTAAGTGAGAATTATACTTCAAACAAACACCAAGATGATATAGGTAGTATGCGTAGATATACTCAGTAAGTGGATGTGCACAACCCTGTCTTATGATGACACGAGGTTGTATGTCTTTAGACATCTTGTATGATAGTGGCAAAACACCCTTCCAATGTTGGGTTCGCTTCACCCCTATTTGATTTACCAAATATAACTAGTAAATGATGACCACCGTTCTATTCCCCTGTTACCCCCGCTCGACCCAGCTACACTCTTATTACCTAAAAGGAATTGTGAAGCAAAAGGGTGAGAACAACTAGCTCAGTAAAGAATATCATGACTAAAGATAATTAAATTATCAATAGCCTTCTTCAATAATAAATAAGAGATTTAGAACATATGGTAGATGATAAAAATTTCAACCATAGTTGCAGCGGAATGAGCATTCCATTAGAAGAGTCAAATAGACCATAAAGTCTATTATCTTCTCCATGTTAAAAATCCACCAACAATGTTTTATCCCTGTAACATCAATCAACAGTTTTTTTCCACAATTATATGAATAACTCATAATCATAATTGTAATTCTAAATTCCTCTTCGCATCTAGGAAGAAGATAATTTTCATCACATGTCTTTACCTGAAACATCAAAGATCATGGTTATACCAAATCACAGTTCCTGTTTATAATCATACTAACAATTTCATCTTTGCACTACGGCTAAAGTTATTCATCAACAGACCATCTTTGCACTACAGGCCAAAGATATTCAACAACAGGTCATCTTTGCACTACGAGCCAAAGATATTCATCAACAATTCATCTTTGCACTACAGGACAAAGATATTCTTCAACAGTTCATATTTGCACTACAGGCCAAATATATTCATCAACAGTTCATATTTGTACTACAAGCCAAATATATTAATATCTCAAAGAAATAAATAATCATTTTGGAATTTATATAAACAATAATTATAACCATGTTGATCATTTCACGTTTGCACTTAAGCTAAAGATATTCAATTATAAATTCAATGGTCATGATCATACCATTCAACAATTTAACTTTGCACTACTGGCCAAAGGGAACCCATAGTCATGATCATACCAAAAATTTACCCATCTTTACACTCAAGTCAAAGAGAAATATCATTATTAGGGTTATAAAAATGTTATATATAATAGTAAAATCAATATAATCAAAACATCTAGATTTAATCTCAAGAGTAATATTCATAAATCAACTATAATTTGGTCAGAAAAAGAAACCAATTTTGTCATGAATAGTAACTCGTGAATAGTAACCATGAATAGTAACTTCGTTAGTAACTCATGAATAGTAACTCGTGAATAGTAACTCATGAATAGTAAACTCGACACAAAAAGGTAAAAATTTCACAATAAAATCCATACCAATATTTATGTATAATGATATTGAAATAACATTTCTTAAACTTATAAATAATTTATTTTAATTATTTACACTTTACTAAATAATGCATTTAATCATCCTAAAATTCTAAACTCATAAGATTTCATCACCAATAACCAAAACCCTCATCAAAAATCTGCATATACCTCATGTAGGATTCTCAAGCCATAAAATCCTATTTTCTAATTTTCTTACTTCACATAACATATTTAATCCATTTACTCATAACTAGTCTATTTTCATGAAAAATACCAAATCAGTACAAACAAATTTTCTTTCCTGAGATTTAGTAGAATATAGTTCCATATTGAACATATATTTTTCTCAGAATTTTTAAAATTTATTTACTATTTTTCACATAGCCAAAACTGCCGAATATTTAGATATTTATCATAAATTGTACTTTTGTCCAAAATTTTCGAAATTTACAGAGTATATTGATGTTATATACATGTATTCCCAATAAACATTTCACCAATTTTGGAGTTAACCACAAGGAGTTATAAGCGATTACTTTTAAAATAGTCTTTTCTCATACAATTCATAACTCTTAATCTATACATCCAAAAATCGCCATTTTTGGACACAATCAAGAAAACTTATCAAATTATCATTTCAAATTTTTCTAGAATTTTTGAAGGTCAGAAAAATTATGAAATTGAAAAACATAACAACCCTTAAAATCCCTTACTATCCCTTACCTCAAAAGAGCAGCACTTCTGACTGGATATCAGATATGACGCTGAAAACAACTCACCAAGTATCTAAATACTCACAAAATATACTCGATAATCTAGAGAGAAAAAGAGAGAAAACTTATGAATTCTGGTGTGATTTTTAATTCTAACTTAGCCCTCTATTTATAGGAAAATGTTAGCACACCGAAGCAGATTTGACCTGCAACCTGATGGCTTTACCTGCTACTATTCTCACCCACCACATTTGAATAGAAATCTAAGCACATTTTCACCAACAAAAAGTGGGTCCCGCCAATTCTAGAATTTTCCACCAAAATGATAAATTCCGATACTTCAACCATTAATGAACTAGTCACCTCTTAAAATTCATAACAAATCATATGTTCATTTTTAACGGTTCAAAATTTGTGGACATAAACTCAACTTATATATGTATAACATATCCAAAAATTACAACGATCCAACGGTCAGATTAAAAATTATAACTCACACAATAAAGCTGTAAGAACACTGATTTGATCTTTTAATACCTCCAATCCGACAAAATACTGATAAAATACCTCAACATTAACTCTTTCATTTATAACCACATAAATAAATCCATCATTTATATTCACATCAAATAAATATTTACTTATCATATAAATCAATAATTAATTATTCACAAATAATATTATAAAATCACAATTATAACAATCGGGTCATTCCCAGGAAAGATGAGGCTTTCCGATAAGGATTTCTCCTTACTGGCGCGTAATTAGGTGACCAAACCTCTCCTTGACAGAACTTTCTAGACATTTCCAATAATGCTATCTAATAATATTATTCAAATAATATAAATTATTGATCTGATAATGGAGATACTGTGCAGTGACAATTATTGAATAACAATAATTTAAAATATCAATGCAGTAATTATTGAACCAATAAAATAAAATATTGAACAGTAATTACTGTACCCATTATTGAGTAGTGTCTTCTTACATAAGAATCAATAATTCAAAAATATTGTGTAATACCGTGTGCTACTGTGCAACAACGCGTATTACTTTATTTTACCCACCAGGTATTCCAACAGTGTTAACGGTAACAACTACGCCGTTATTTGTAAATACTCAAATTAGTCGTTTTCTTCATCCGACCGTTATGGGGCCGACAAATGGCTGCGCCGTCGTAAGAATATTCCCTGATAGAAAGAATATTCCATGATTAAAAAATATTCCCTGACAAATGAATATTTTATAACCACTTGCGTATTTTGAAAAAAAATTCATATATCACCCTTAACTTTAACTTTTATCAATTTAACCATTTACTGAATAGTAATTATAAGAAAAATTGAATACTTTTATTTCATAAAATTCGGGGTCTTACAACTACGTTTGCTTTACTAAGATGGTATTGAATGGTATGATCATAATCTTTCAACAGTTCAAGCCAACGTCGTTGCCGCATGTTGAGTTCCTTTTGGGTGAAGAAATATTTGAGGCTTTTATGATCCGTAAAGATCTCCACTTTCTCCCCATACAAGTAATGCCTCCAAATTTTAAGTGCAAAGACAACAGCTGCCAACTCTAGATCACGAGTAGGATAATTCCTCTCATATTCTTTGAGTTGTCGAGAGGCATAGGCTATAACTTTCCCATGTTGCATGAGAACACATCCTAACCCTTTGCATGATGCATCATTGTAATTGACAAATCCCTCCGAGCCAGATGGTATTGTCAGAACAGGTGTTGCAATGAATCTTCTCTTGAGTTCTTGAAAACTCTTCTCACATTCCACGCTCCAACCGAATTTTATATCTTTTTGAGTCAGCTGAGTTAATGGAGTAGTGATTCAAGAAAACCCTTCCACGAATCTCCGATAATAACTAGCTAATCCGAGAAAGCTTTGTACTTCAGTCACTGATTTAGGTTGCTCCCAGCTTTGAATAGCTTCAATCATTGTCGGGTCAACAGATATTCCATGACTTGATACTACGCGCCCAAGGAATGCTACTTCCTCAAGCCAGAACTCGCATTTCTTCAACTTGACATAAATTTTATTTTCACGAAGCTTTTGGAGTATCAGCCTCAAGTGTTGCTCATGATCTTCACGGCTTTTGGAATATATGAGGATGTCATCAATAAAGACGACCATAAAGTGATCCAAATATTCCTTGAATACTCGGTTCATCATATCCATGACGGCAGCACGAGCATTAGTCAATCCAAAAGACATGACTAAGAATTCATAATGCCCATACCGGGTTCTGAAGTTAGTCTTTGGAATATCCTCAGTTTTAACCTTCAGCTGATGATATCCAGAACGATGATCGATCTTTGAAAAGAATTGTGCTCCTTGCAACTGGTCAAACAGGTCATCAATGCGAGGTAACGGATACCTATTCTTGATGGTGACATGGTTCAATTCCCAGTAGTCAATACAAAGTCGCATACTCTCATCTTTCTTCTTCACAAATAGAACAGGAGCACCCCAAAGAGACGTACTAGGACGAATGAAACCAATGTCTAACAATTCCTGCAATTGGGTCTTTAACTCCTGAAGTTCAATAAGAGTCATTCGATATTGGGCTTTGGAAATGGGTTTTGTACCAGGTTCAAGGTCGATACAAAATTCAATTTCACGCTCTGGGGGTAGGCCAAGAAGTTCTTCAGGGAATACGTCAGGAAATTTATTAACAATAGAAATATCATTCAAATCTGACGTATTTTTGTTTAAGTCTGTGACATGAGCTAAGAAAGCTTGACATCCGTTTTTTAATAAACGAATAGCTTTATAGCTTGAGATGACAGTGATTGATTTTAATGGTTTGGTTGCTTAAATTCGCATAATAGGTTGGTTAGGAATATGAAAGCTAACAACCTTACGAAAATAATCAATTTTTGCATGATGAGTAGTTAACAAATCAATCCCTAGAATCACATCAAATGCAAGTATTTTCAATGAAATAAAATCGACAGGTAATGTGAGGGTACCGATTTGAACCAAACAAGACTTATAAACAGTGGATGTAATGAAGGTTTCTCCCAGTGGAGTTTCCACAGATAAGTCAAATTTAATCGTTGAGCGCAAGTAGGGGAAATAAAAGAATGGGTAGAATTGGTATCAAATAAGGTATAGACTTCGCTAGAATTTATGATAAGCTTACCCGTGATGACCTCGTTCGGGTTCCTTACTTTCTAGGAGGTCACAACAAAAGCTCTCCCTCGAACTACTGGTTTTGACTTGTCTGAGACGATATTTTGTGTTACCATTCCAACTGGACTTGTCTTCGGTGCACGATAAAATCGGGCTAGATGACCTTCTCTTCCACAATTATAACACGTTTTGGATGGCATCGCGCAGTTTGGACTGATATGTCCCTCCCCTCCGCATTTGAAGCATATTATAAGTGGTCGTTCACCTTCCTTAACTGACGTCTTTCCATCATTGTTGAATCTCCTCTTCTTGAAATGTCCATTCTTATTGTCTTGGCCATGATTACCACTAAAGTGGTTACCATTTCTGGCATGTTGATTCCCTCCACGTTTGTTATCATCGCTTCGATGACTGCTACTACTGGTATTATCATTTTGCCGGCTGCTTTCTCTTGGTTGCGTTGACTCGTTATCGTGCTCCAATAACTAAGTCCTATTTTTAACATCTGAATACAAAAACAGTTTATGAGAAATTAGTTATTGACGTATCTCAGGTTTCAAACCTCTTAGAAATATCAGCGTCATTCTCTCCTCATTATCAACCAAGTGAGACGCAAACCGGGACAACTCGGCAAACTTAGCTTCGTACTGCGACACGGTCATATTGTTCTGCTCCAACTTGATGAACTCTACCTCTTTCATGTGACGAATACTTTCGGGAAAATACTTAACGTTAAATAGTTCTTGGAACTTCTCCCAAGACATCTTCAGTGTGGCAGGTTGAGTACGCTTTATCGATTACCACCAGTAATATGCCTCTCCTCGCAACATAAAGGTGGAAAAGAGAACCTTTTTCTCCTCGGAGCATCCCAATACATCAAATTTCTTGGTGATCTGCTTTATTCACGCTTCCGCCTTAAGTGATTTTGGCTCTCCAATAAACTCCGGTGGTCCAGCTCCTTGAACTGTTTAGCGGTGACTGTCCGAGAGTTTCCAGTGTTTCCACCTACATTTTGGACAGGAGCCGCTCTCGCCTGATGTTGCATGAATTGGATAAAGCCTATAAACATTCCATCATTCATCATTTGGTCAGTGTTGTTGTTTGTATTAGGATTGTCGCTTTCCTGATGCACATTATCCTGATTATTGATATATGGAGACTCAACGGTCTCCTGTGCTCCATTGCTATTCTCAACATTCTCGGATTTCATTTTCAGATACTACCACAAAACAAGGGTTAATTGACATATTACATATTATCCCTATACTCTGACCGACCAATTAAATATCAAATAAACTTAGGTAGGTCATACTAGCGAAGGAATTCCCCGTCAATCCCCTCCTAGTTCTAGTCTCACATCTTAGCCAGGGATCATATTGTTAGAGTTTATGCCCTAGAGGCCAATTATTTGATATAATTGCTTAACATTTTGATATTATATTTGATTGAATAAATATATGATTTTATTATGGTTTTATTTACTGCGTAATATAATTGTTAACATAATAAAATTCCTTAGAATAGTGATACAAATTATATAGTTTCAAGTATGTGACTTGAACATGAGATTATATATTACCATTAGTATCAGTGTTCTTAAATGTCCCTAGTCGAGTATCATTGTTGATGGGACAACAATGATGCATTGAGACTAGTATGTGGATTGACTGATGACCAAATCTCATTGGTCATAAATATATGAGATATTAAGTCAATGCATAGGTACATGTTAGAGAACGATGTACTGAACAGACCCACCATGAGAATTCTATATGGAGCATTATGCGAAGTGTCATTAGCAATTCTCATAGTGACAATGATGTAATGGTCCTCCGACCTGAAATCGCTATATTACTACACGAGAATTTATGTACTTTGATATCATCAAATGTCACCTTTAATCGGGTGGACTATAAAGGTGATTATTGGGTTCATCATTAATCATGTGAGAAATATGAGTGATCTAGATGGAATTTAACCATCCTATATATTATGGGTGATATCCATAGGCCTCTTGATTGAGTAGGACTATGAAATGCATGGTCATGCTCAAATAGTGATTTGTTTCATATAGTCTACTCATTGATCAAGAAAACTCAGATTAAATTATGAAGAGTATGACACATTCCATGACTCGAGTTTAATCTAGGATATTAAGGTTAAAAGGATTAAATTGCATTGAAACATTGGTCACAAAAGGTTGCATCGAATCATCGATCTTATTATTACTTGGGTAGCAGTGATGCATTACTAGATGCCGCTCACTGTTTATAATTTTATAATATGATTTTAAAATTATTGCCAACGTAATAATAACCTATAGGGTCACACACATAGAACGTTATTTAAAAGGGAATTAATTTAAATATTAAGGATTTAAATATATTAATATGATTAATAGTATTTAAATCACGAATTTAAATTAAAAGGAGAATTTGTATATATGTATATTAATTAAGTAAGACTTAATTAAGATATATATATATATATATATATATATATATATATATATATATATATATATATATATATTCGGATTTTATATAATTAGGTTTTGATTTTGATTAATTCCTTTTAACTACTATATATATGATATATAGCAGCTACTTAGGGTAAGAGATCAGAATTGAAAAACCCTAGCCGCTCTTAGAGAGAGACTAGAGAGAAAACAGTTTCAAAATCCATTCCTTTTGGTGGCTAGTACCGCAAGTCCTTCTTATTGCAGAATCGTTCGACGGTTCGTGCGGCGTTCGTGTGGATACCGTAGAGGCGCAATCGGTTTGTATTGCGTTGGAGATTCGAGGCGCAGTCGGTTTCAGATTCTCGTTTTTGTTTATATCTGGTATAATCTCTAAACCTCTGAATTAATTATTTTTCGCATGGATCCTGTTTTAGGGTTTCGGAAATTGTTTTAAAATTTTAATTTCCGCTGTGCGTTTCTGTGCCGAAGCCCAACAGTGGTATCAGAGCTACTTGCGAAAAGATTAATTCAGATTACGTGTTTTAATTGTATTCGATATATATGATATATGATGATGCATGTTACCGATATAAAATTGAATATATGATATTCCGTTGTATGTGTATTCTGGTAATATATATGATGATACTGTTAATCGTATCTTTAATCGGTGGAATAACAATATAACTATTCTAATCGGATTAGATGCATGAAGAATCGTTTTAATATGATTAATCAAAACTGGAAATATATGATAAATTATGGGTGTACTGTTATTCGTTTTAATATGATTAAATCGAAACTGGACATATATGATTTGTTATTATGGGTGTTTTGGTGTATTAAAATGTATGATTCTGAAACTGTTTCAGAGATTCGTATGGAAAAATTCTGCAATACAGAATGTAGTTCGAAATTTTTTTTCCAGGGGCGCTGCCCCCGACCCCGCTCGCTGACCGGTCAGCGAGACCACCCGCCGGCTGATCGGTCAGTCGGACCACCGCTAGGGGGGAGACCCCCCCTTGGACCCCCCCGTCGTAGCGCACGATGGTCGTGTCCCCTATATTTTATATATAGTTTTCATTAATTATATATAAATTGTTATGTGCTTATTGTGATATGCATGGTGCACAGTTATGGCCTTTTGACCCATAGGTTAATGGTTTTTGGTTTTGAAATACGACTTGCATGTCGTGCCTTTCTATAAATTCTAATGTAATATTCTCTTCTCATCTAAATCCCCTCGAATGTAACTCGAGGTTTCTTTATGTCATGTAATAATATGTAATTGATGAATATGTCAAGATGGAGAACACATTGGAAAGATGATGATGGAGAGGAGGCGCATGCTAGAGGAAGATCAAAGGAAGTTATTTATTTTAAGATCTTTTACCATCTTAGATTGACCTTCAATCTTTCATTAGCTTGAAAAGATTGACAGTGGATTGGGCCATAACTGTGACACATTTAATTTTGCACTTTATTTATGCTTGTATATGATATGATATGATTAATAATGTGCATGCTTAACAAGATTAAAATTGGTGAGATCTAAATTAATAAAATCCCTCATTAAATTATTAAGTCTAAATCAGATGCCTTCCAATGAATAACACTCATCTAGACCTTGATCAATAGATGTAGGTTTGCCAAAGCAAAGTACCCTATTTATCTAGGTAAGATGCGATAGGATAATTGTGATATCCAAACTATTAAAATCATTGGGCCCGACTTAACTAAGTTATCTCAATAGGATTGTGGACTTAGAGGCATAGAGTTTGGTTGGTACCATTAGATGGACTAGAAACAAATGTTGTTTACCAAACTATCCAGGAGTTATATATGATATAATTGACAAAGGGTTGTCTACCTAAATAATTATGTTTTGAGAGAATAGCCAAAGCTAACTTAAGGCATAATGAAATATGGATCTTGGCTCACTAGAAAGATTTAATAGAAAATGATTTCCGAATTAATGGTGAGGGCTATTAATTTGAGTAAAATAGTGGGAGGTATATTTTGAATGTACTATTATCAATTATATAATATCAACTCTGTAATTTGACTTATTATTGTTGCACTTATAAATTGTAGATATCAAATGGCAAACAACAACAACACAAATAGTCTTTCATTACGATCAGTCCTTGAAAAGGACAAGCTAAGTGGAATTAATTTCCTTGACTGGCATAGGAACTTGAGGATTGTCCTCAAACAAGAGCGTAAGCTATATGTCCTTGATGGGCCCATTCCTGCAGCACCAGCTGTCACTGCACCACGTGCGGAGCATAATGCTTACAAGAAGCATCAAGATGATGCTCTGGATGTGAGTTGTGTCATGCTAGCAACCATGAAAGCTGAGCTTCAGAAGCAACATGAGTTGATGGATGCTTATGAGATGATCGAGCATCTCAAGAAATTGTTCGAAGGGCATGCTCGACAGGAGAGGTATGATACAAGCAAGGCGTTGTATCACTGCAAAATGGGTGAACGTGATCCAGTTGGTCCACATGTGCTGAAAATGATTGGGTATATTGAGTACCTTGATAGGTTGGGTTTTCCAATCACTCCGGAAGCCCAAACTGACCTTGTTTTGCAATCTTTGAACAGCAGCTATTCTCAATTTGTTACGAACTATCTTATGAATGAAATTGAGAAACCCCTTACTGAGTTGTTGAGCATGTTAAGAACTGCCGAGAACAACATGAAAAAGGCAGGACCCGCTCCCATAATGATGGTGCAAAAGGGGAATGCTAAGGGAAATTGGAAAGGCAAGAAGAAGATAGGATCTAAATCTTTTGCCAAACCCAATTCCAAAACCAAACAGGCTTTAAAACCTAAAGGTGGGGTGGCTAAAGAAGGTGAATGTCACTTCTGTGGAAAACCTGAACACTGGAAAAGGAATTGTCATGCTTATCTGGAAGAAGTGAAGAAAAGAAAAGGAAGTACGACTTCTGATTCAGGTATATATGTTATAGAAGTCAACTTATCTACTTCTACATCATGGGTATTGGATACTGGATGTGGTTCTCACATTTGTGTTAATGTGCAGGGACTCCGAAGGAGTAGAACTTTGGTGAAAGGAGAGATTGACCTACGAGTTGGAAATGGAGCAAAAGTTGCTGCACTGGCCGTAGGAACTTATCATTTATCTTTGCCCACTGGGCTAGTTTTAGAATTAGAAGATTGTTATTTTGTGCCTGCTATAAGCAAAAACATTATTTCTGTTTCTTGTTTGGACAAGAAAGGTTTTTCATTTATAATAAAGAACAATCGTTGTTTGTTTTACTTAAATGATATTTGTTATGGTGTTGCACAATTGTTTAACGGTCTCTATATTCTTGATTTAGAAATGCCTATCTATAACATAAATACAAAACGATTTAAATCAAATGATTCAAATCCGACATATCTCTGGCACTGTCGTTTAGGCCATATAAATGAGAAACGCATATCCAAACTCCATAAAGATGGGTTCTTGGATTCATTTGATTTTGAATCATATGAGAAATGCGAGTCTTGTTTATTAGGCAAGATGACTAAAGCCCCTTTCACTGGACACAGTGAACGGGCTAGCGATGTATTGGGACTTATACATAGTGATGTATGTGGACCCATGAGTTCGTTAGCAAGAGGTAGGTTTTATAACTTCATTACATTTACTGATGACTTTAGTAGATATGGATATGTGTATCTTATGAGACACAAATCCGAATCCTTTGAAAAGTTCAAGGAATTCAAGAATGAAGTTCAAAACCAATTTGGCAAAAGCATAAAAGCCCTTCGATCCGATCGAGGAGGTGAATACTTAAGCCAAGACTTTGATGACCTTCTAAAGGAGTGTGGTATTATATCACAGCTCACTCCACCTGGAACACCGTAATGGAATGGTGTATCTGAGAGGAGAAATCGAACCTTGTTGGACATGGTACGATCAATGATGAGTCATGCAGATCTTCCAATAAGCTTCTGGGGTCATGCCCTAGAGACAGCTGCATTCACACTTAACTGTGTTCCTACAAAGACGGTTCAGAAGACACCATATGAAATGTGGACTGGGAAACGTCCTAGTATGTCGTTCATGAAGATTTGGGGTTGCGAGGCGTTCGTAAAACGTCTGAATTCTGACAAGCTCGGACCCAAATCTGACAAATGTAATTTTGTAGGATACCCAAAGGAAACAAAAGGGTATTATTTCTACAAACCTTCTGAGAACAAAGTGGTTGTTGCTCGAACTGGTATTTTTCTAGAAAGAGAATTTGTCTCTAAAGGAAACAGTGGGAGGAAAGTAGAACTCGAAGAAATTCGAGAACCACAAAATATCATTGAACCTGAGTTGGAACATGAGCAGGAACCACAAGAAATTGTGGAAAGTGAACCTGCTCAAATTACACAAGTCATTCGTAGATCTGGTAGGACACGCCAAGAGCCTGAAAGATATTATGGATATCTTGTGACTGAAAACAGCGATGTGATGCTCATAGATCAAGATGAGCCTGATTCCTACTAAGAAGCTATGAATGGACCAGATTCTGAGAAATGGCTTGAAGCCATGAAATCTGAGATGGACTCCATGTATACTAACCAAGTATGGACTCTGGTTGATCCACCCGAATGGGTAAAACCAATCGGGTGCAAGTGGGTTTTCAAGAAGAAAACCGACATGGATGGTAATGTACAAACCTATAAAGGCCGACTGGTAGCAAAAGGTTTCAAACAAATTTAAGGTGTTGACTATGATGAAACCTTCTCTCCAGTGGCAATGATTAAATCCATCAGGATCTTACTTGCTATTTCAGCTTTTTATGATTACGAAATCTGGCAGATGGATGTCAAAACTGCTTTCCTTAACGGAAATCTCCTTAAGGATGTGTATATGACACAACCTGAGGGTTTTGTCACTCCAAAGGATGCTGGAAAGGTATGTAAGCTACATCGATCCATTTATGGATTGAAGCAAACCTCTCGGAGTTGGAATCTTCGATTTGATGAAGCAGTCAAAGAATTTGGCTTTATTAAAAATGAAGATGAACCTTGTGTATATAAGAAGGTTAGTGGGAGTCACATTGTATTCCTAGTATTATATGTTGATGACATATTAATTATTGGGAATGACATTCCTTCCTTACAGGCTGTAAAAACATGGTTAGGAAAATGTTTCTCCATGACGATGCTGCCTACATTTTAGGTATCAAGATCTATAGAGATAGATCAAGAAAAATGCTCGGCCTAAGTCAAAGTACATATATTGATAAAGTGTTGAAACGGTTCAGCATGCAAGAGGCGAAAAGAGGAAACTTACCCGTGACTCATGGTGTAAAGATCTCTAAGGCCCAATGTCCTAAATCACAAGATGATGAGGAGCGTATGAGAAAGATCCCTTATGCTTCGGCAATTGGATCTATCATGTATGCAATGATATGTACTCGTCCGGATGTCTCGTATGCTTTGAGCATGACGAGCAGATACCAGTCGAATCCAGGTGAAGGTCACTGGACAGCAGTCAAGAATATCCTCAAGTACCTGAAAAGGACTAATGATTCATTCTTGGTATATGGAGGTGAAGACGAACTAGCAGTAAAGGGTTACACAGATGCTAGTTTCCAAACTGACAATGATGACTATAAGTCTCAGTCAGGTTTTGTGTTTTGCCTTAATGGTGGTGCTGTTAGCTGGAAAAGTTAGAAGCAAGAGACAGTAGTTGATTCTACAACAGAGGCTGAGTATATTGCTGCTTCTAGTGCAGCCAAGGAGGCTGTATGGATTAAAAAGTTCATCACTGAACTTGGTGTTGTTCCAACCATTGTTGATCCGGTTGCTCTATACTGTGATAATAATGGAGCCATTGCACAGGCTAAGGAACCCAGATCTCACCAACGATCCAAGCATATACTTAGGCGGTACCATCTCATCCGTGAAATCATTGATAGAGGAGATGTACATATAGGAAGAGTGCCAACAGATGATAATGTTGCAAATCCACTAACCAAGGCTTTGTCGCAGCAGAAGCACGACGGTCACACTAGTTCCATGGGTATTAGATACATGAGTGATTGGCTCTAGTGCAAGTGGGAGACTGTTAGAGTTTATGCCCTAGAGGCCAATTATTTGATATAATTGCTTAACATTTTGATATTATATTTGATTGAATAAATATATGATTTTATTATGGTTTTATTTACTGCGTAATATAATTGTTAACATAATAAAATTCCTTAGAATAGTGATACAAATTATATAGTTTCAAGTATGTGACTTGAACATGAGATTATATATTACCATTAGTATCAGTGTTCTTAAATGTCCCTAGTCGAGTATCATTGTTGATGGGACAACAATGATGCATTGAGACTAGTATGTGGATTGACTGATGACCAAATCTCATTGGTCATAAATATATGAGATATTAAGTCAATGCATAGGTACATGTTAGAGAACGATGTACTGGACAGACCCACCATGAGAATTCTATATGGAGCATTATGCGAAGTGTCATTAGCAATTCTCATAGTGACAATGATGTAATGGTCCTCCGACCTGAAATCGCTATATTACTACACGAGAATTTATGTACTTTGATATCATCAAATGTCACCTTTAATCGGGTGGACTATAAAGGTGATTATTGGGTTCATCATTAATCATGTGAGAAATATGAGTGATCTAGATGGAATTTAACCATCCTATATATTATGGGTGATATCCATAGGCCTCTTGATTGAGTAGGACTATGAAATGCATGGTCATGCTCAAATAGTGATTTGTTTCATATAGTCTACTCATTGATCAAGAAAACTCAGATTAAATTATGAAGAGTATGACACATTCCATGACTCGAGTTTAATCTAGGATATTAAGGTTAAAAGGATTAAATTGCATTGAAACATTGGTCACAAAAGGTTGCATCGAATCATCGATCTTATTATTACTTGGGTAGCAGTGATGCATTACTAGATGCCGCTCACTGTTTATAATTTTATAATATGATTTTAAAATTATTGCCAACGTAATAATAACCTATAGGGTCACACACATAGAACGTTATTTAAAAGGGAATTAATTTAAATATTAAGGATTTAAATATATTAATATGATTAATAGTATTTAAATCACGAATTTAAATTAAAAGGAGAATTTGTATATATGTATATTAATTAAGTAAGACTTAATTAAGATATATATATATATATATATATATATATATATATATATATATTCGGATTTTATATAATTAGGTTTTGATTTTGATTAATTCCTTTTAACTACTATATATATGATATATAGCAGCTACTTAGGGTAAGAGATCAGAATTGAAAAACCCTAGCCGCTCTTAGAGAGAGACTAGAGAGAAAACAGTTTCAAAATCCATTCCTTTTGGTGGCTAGTACCGCAAGTCCTTCTTATTGCAGAATCGTTCGACGGTTCGTGCGGCGTTCGTGTGGATACCGTAGAGGCGCAATCGGTTTGTATTGCGTTGGAGATTCGAGGCGCAGTCGGTTTTAGATTCTGGTTTTTGTTTATATCTGGTATAATCTCTAAACCTCTGAATTAATTGTTTTTCGCATGGATCCTTTTTTAGGGTTTCGGAAATTGTTTTAAAATTTTAATTTCCGCTGTGCGTTTCTGTGCCGTAGCCCAACACATATCCCTAAGCTTTGATACCAACTGTGACGCCCCCAAAATAGGTATACATCACCTATTCTGAGTCGCCAAATACATGGTACAGAATACAAATACAACCTTAAATATACAACATGAGCTGTGAGTTTTAATACAAATATTGTCTTCTAGACAGTATTCAAACTCAAAATAAGTCCTCAATACATTTATTATCACACTATTTCATAGAATAGTGAGGACTACTAATGCTATCATCTGGACTGTCACTTCATTCCCCGACTAGTCCCTGCTACGTTCTCATTTCCTGAAGAGAACAATGAAAGCAAAAGGGTGAGCTCAACTAGCCCAGTAAGAAATATTATGACTAAGATAATGCAGAATAAATTATCATTAGCCTTCAACAATGTTAAACTGATAAAATATAACAAATATCAAGTTTAACTGCAGCGGAACAAGCAATTCATTAAAAGAGTCACGTAGAGAATGAAATCTACTATCTTCTATGATTTAAAAGGTTTTTCATTACTTTTATCGCTGAGACTCAACTTAATAAATAATCCACATCATCCCTGCACTACGACCAAGGATATTCATTAGTATCATGTCCACAAATTATCCATGCACTACAGGCCAAGGATATTCGTATATTCATCAATGGTCATGATCATGCCAACAACTTTCCATCAATGCACTACGGCCAATGAGGATTTTCACCACACCATTTGTAACATTACGGTCATGATTATACCGAATAATCCCTGGTCATAATCATACCAAGTCCATCTATGCACTACAGGCCACAGATGACTTTCAACGTATTATAAACATGAGGATGATGACAATGATACAAGAATTCAATAAAACAAGTTCAAGGATAAATTTTTAAAGATTTATAATTTAATTTATCCAGAAATCAATAAAGTCTAAATTGTCAACATGATATTGTTTTGTGGAGTAAAATTCAAGAATGCTCAGAAGAATATTTCCATGAAAAGATACTGGATGAAACGCAAATATCAAGGATATTCCACTAATTTCATGGAGTATAGAAGCCAAAACTTTAACCAACTGAGTATAATAAAATATATGAAACTGCAAATAGATTTTTGCCGCCATGCGGTAATCCACGTAGACAGATTATTCCAACAGAATAATAAAGAATGGAATAAGAGAAGAATTCACCATGCGTGTATAATCTGCACAGGCAGGTTATTTCAACAGAATAATAAATAAGGAACCAGGTCATGCGTAATCCACACAGACAGGATATTCTAATAGAATAATAAAGAATGGAACCAGGTCATGCGTAATCCGCACAGACAGGATATTCCAACAGAATAATAAAGAATGGAATAACAACAGAATTCACCAGGTATGCGATAGACCGCACAGACAGGTTATTCCAACAGAATAATAAAGAATGGAATAACAGAAGAATTTCACCATATATGCGGTACTTCTCATAGACAGGTTATTCTAACATAATAATAAAGAATGGAATAACAACCCTTACAAATATTGAAAGAAAATAACTCTCTTCATGAATACGAAAGAATAATAACCCTTACCTTAAAAAGAAGAGTATTTCGACAGGTAGGGCAGGGATATACTTGAAGAAAACTTGCACTATTTTCTACGCTCAAAGCATTCTTAAACTCTAAAGAAATACGCTCAAGATTATAGAAGAAGAACTCTCTGAATTTCTGGTGTGATTTTCAATTCTAACTAAGCATCCTATTTATAGGAGAATAGAAAGGATACTACGCTGCACTATGCAATAAAATATAATTTTTTCTATTTATAATCAAATAAAACAAAACTTTATAAAAAGTATTCTATTTTATATAAACAAATTTTACTATGCAAACACTATACAGGCACTATGCATACACTATGCATAATAAAATATAATATATTATATGTGACGCCCCCAAAATAGGTCCATTCCATCCAACCCATTCTGAGTCGTCAATTACATAGTACAGAAATAACTACAACTTTATTATTATATTACAACATATAAATTATGAGTTTAAATACAGATATTGCCATCTAGATAATATCCACATACAAATAAATCCCCATTATAATTATTGATACATTATTTTACAAAAATGGTGAGGACTACTAAACAACTCTCTCTAGAACCATCATTATATCCCCCGACTCGTACTCGCTACATTCTCGTCTCCTGAGAAGAAAAATAGAACAACAAGAAAAAGGGTGAGCTCAACTAGCCCAGTAAAGAATATTATGACTAAGATAATGTACAACAAATTATCCTTAGTCTTCAACAGGGAAAAATCTGATAGAATACAATAGACAACAAGTTTTAGATCAATAACTGCAGCAGAAACAATAATTCATTAGAGGAGTTAAGTAGAGAATGAAATCTACTAACATCTATGAATTTAAAAGTCCATCAATATTTTATCCCTGTAACATCAATCAATATATATCTCAAATCAAATCAAATATTCATCTTTGCACTACAGGCCAAAGATATTCATCAGTTGGTCATGTTCATTTAAACACATGTTCATCTTTGCACTACGGGCCAAAGATATTCATCAAGAAATCATTCATCTTTGCAATACAGGCCAAAGATATTCAGTAACACCATCATTTAGGACTGAGGATGATGAAAAATATTTTAAAGGAAACGAATCAAGTGAAACAAAATAACAAGTATTAAGGATTCGTACTTTAAACAATCCGAGTTCAAAAATACTTCATAAATAATCATACTGAAGTAAAATTTAAGAATGATCAAAACATGGATACAATCAAAGCTAGTATCCAGAATAGATATTTTGGACGAAAAGAAGAAATTTTATTTTTTGGTGAATAGTGTCGTATACGTGAATAGTGTCGTATACGTGAATAGTAACTCCGACACTAAAAGATAGAAATTTCACAAAAAAATATCATCATGCTTTGTAAATAGTACTCGCGAATAGTAACTCATGAATAGTAACTCGTGAATAGTAACTCATGAATAGTAACCCCGACATGAAAAAGTTCTAAATTTAATAAAAATTTCCAACCAATAATTCGGCATAATGATATTGAAGAAATAATATCATTTTCGAATAAAATAACATTTCTTACCTCGAAAGGCAGTACTTCTAGTTGAAAACACCGGATATAGGCTATGATTTGAACTTGCACTGTATAACAATACTCAAAGTATACTCAAAATACTCACAAGAATACGCTCGATAATATAAAGAGAGAAAACTTCAGTTTCTGATGTGATTTTCAATTCTAACCTAAGCACCCTATTAATAGGAAATTGCTTAGAACACCAAAGCAGAAAATTTAATATAATATTAATATATTTAATAAATTCTCTATGCCCATCTAGACAATCTGATCTTAGCCATCAACAGATGCTAAATGAGGGAACCAAATGAAAAAAACATTTTTGTAAATAAAAATATTTTAAACTTCCAAAAATCAATTATTTCGAAGCTACGGAACTTCAATAATTTGTAATAAATAGCCCTTTTGCCAGAAAATTCGAATTTTGCGAGTTTTTATAGGAAATTCCATTATCTACAACTTTGCAGAAGGAAGTTTTTCCAAATTCCAAACAGAAATTGACTAAAATCCACAAACGGGCGATTTTATAGGCTATAATCAAATTTTCAGTCAAGAAATAGGTCTACCGACACACAAAATCTGTTTTTAATATTTATTGTAATAAGAATACTATTTCTCCTCATAAACTCATATATCCCACATTCATTGTAAAAATATCACCATTATTATATTATTAAAAATATAATAATATATTTAAATGAATTATTTTATCAGAAAAAGATAAAATATTAATTTTCAACAATTGTCACATTAAAAATTTTCTCCGTCTATATCCACATAAAATCAGTATTGTTCTTATCATATAAATTAATAATTAATTATTCATAAATAATATTACAGAATCACAATACTGACAACCAGGCCGTTCCCAGGATAGAGGGGGCTTTCCAATAAAGATTTCTCCTTACTGGTGCGCAATTAGGTGACCAAACCTCTCCTTAGACAGAACTTTCTAGACATTACCAATAATGTTATCTAATAATATTATTCAGATAATATGAATTATTGCTTCGATAATGAAAAATACTGTGTAGTGACAATTATTGAAACAACAGTAATATAAAATATCAATGCAGCAATTATTGAATCAATAAAATAAAATACTGAACAGTAATTACTGTAACAATTATTGAGTAATGCCTTCTTACGTAAGAATCAATAATTGGTGCAATACCGTGTGCTACTGTGCAACAACGCGTATTACTGTGTTTTAACCACCGGGTATTCCAACAGTATTAACGGTAACAACTACGCCGTTTTTTATAAACAACTTATACTTGTCGTTTTCTTCATCCAATCGATTTCCGTTATGGGGCCCACAAAAGACTGCGCCGTCGTACGAATATTCCCCGACAGCAAGAATATTCCACGACCAAACAAATATTCTCCGACAACAATGAATATTTTATAACCACTTGCTTATTTTGAAATATTTGCGTATTTTACCCATAACTATCCACATTAATCAAATCAACCCTTACTATTTCAAAATAATAAATAGAGAAAATTAAATTTTATTAATAATAATTTGGGGTCTTACAACCTCCCCTCCTTATGAAATTTCGTCCTCAAAATTGACGTACGTACCTGGTGTTTCGAAAAGATGAGAATACCTCGCTTTCATTTCCGTTTCCAACTCCCAGGTCATTTCCTCAATAACATGGTTTCTCTATAAAACTTTAACTTGTGGTATAACCTCGGTACATAGGACATGTTCTTTCCTATCCAAGATCTTGACAGGTACCTCCTCGTATGTTAAGTCTTCGACTATCTCATCTGGTTCTAACACAATGACGTGGTTCGGGTCGTCCACATATTTACGTAACATCGATATGTGAAAAACGTTATGAACACGCGACATATTTGGCAATAAAACGAGTCTATAGGCCACAGTTCCTATTCGATCGAGGATTTCAAGTGGACTAATAAATCGAAGGTTTGAGCTTTGCTCACATCGCCAATTCTCGCTTTTGAAATAACAACTTCTTGCACCTCCTTCTTCAAATTCATCAGCTCCAGTGTGTAGCTTGAACAGCTTTAACTTTATCGATTAAAGTCGATTATACTCGTATATCATCACGTGGATACCTAGAGTTTTCATCTCCATCTCTATTATTTGTAAATTATACGAAATTAGTCTTTGACAATATCGTACTCATACTCATATACGATCTTTTACTCAACACGTCAGCTACCACGTTCGCTTTTCTAAGACGGTATGGTCAGAACATGTACCGAAATGAGTCTCCTCTTGAGTTCTTCGAAGCTCTTCCCACATTCCTTGCTCCATTTGAATTTTGTATCTCTACGAGTCAGCTGCGTTAATGGAGTAGCGATTCGAGAATATCATTCAACTTATCTCCGATAATAACCAACTAAGCCTAGAAAGCTACGTATTTTGATTACTGACTTAGGTTGCTCTCAACTGTGACTCATATCCCAATCTTGGATAACACGTCACAATAACACCTATCAGTTTACTACCGTACGAATATGGCGTCCCCTACGGAGAGTCTGGCTTCTGTGTATTCCACAAAGGAAGTCACCAGATAAAGGCTCGGGTATCAACTTCTACAGTTGGGTTTTTAACTCCTGAAGTTCAATAGGAGCCATTCGATATGAGATTTTAGAAATGGATTTTGTATCGGATTCAAAGTCGATACAAAATTTAATATCACGCTCTGGGAGTAAGCCAAGAAATTCTTCAGGAAATACATCAGGAAATTTACTAACAACAGAAATATCATTCAAATCTGACGTATTTTTGTTCAAGTTCATAACATGACTAAGAAAGCTTGACATTCGTTTTTCAATAAACAAATGGCTTTATAATTTAATATGAAAGAGTTTGACTTCAATGGTTTGGTTGCTTGAATTCAAATAACAGGTTGCTTAGGAATATGAAAACTAACAACCTTATGAAAGCAATCAATTTTGGCATGATGAGTAGTTAACCAATCAATCCCCAAAATCACATCAAAAGCAAGTATCTTTAAAGAGATAAGATCAACAGGTAATGTGATGGTGCCAACTTGAATCAAACAAGATTTCTAAACAACGGATGTAATGAAAGTTTCTCCTAACGGAGTCTCCATATATAGGTCAAAGTCTAATTTCTCCGTAGTCAAGTTCAAACGTTGAGCGCAAGCAAGAGAGATAAAAGAATGGGTAGAACCGGTATCTAGTAAGGTATAAACTTCGCAAGAATTATAATTAACTAACCCGTGCTAACTTCGTTCGGGTTCCTCGCATTTTGACTGGTCATGACAAACGCTCTTCCAGGAACCGTTGACTTTGACTTTTCTGGGACAGCCTTTTGAATCACAGTCCCCGCTGGAATTGGTTTCGCTACCGTACAATCTCGAGCGATATGTCCTTCCTTTCCACAATTATAGCATACCTTGAACTGTTGTGGGCAGTTTGGGCTGATATGTCCCTCTTTCCCGCATTTGTAACATAGGACCGGTGGTTTTTCTCCTCCCTTGGAACCAATTGCTACTGGCGCTGACGTCTTCACATGGTCGTTGTTGAATCTCCTCTTTTTAAAATCTCCTCCCGACTCGCTTCTTCTATTTTCATGGCCACGATTACCACCAGAGTGGTTACCACCTTTGTCCGTATTCTTCTTTCTCCGCTGGTTATCTTTATTCTAATGACTGCTATCTTCTGTATGATCCTGGTTATGGTCCCTCGGTTGAACGTACTCGTTATCTCGCTCTAATAATTGAGCCCTATTTACAACATCTGAATAGAGAGAAAATTTATGAGAAATGAGATACTGACGTATGCCGGGTTTCAAACCTCTCAGAAACATCCGCGTCATACGTTCCTCATTCTCCACCAAATGAGGTGCAAACCTGGATAACTCCGCGAACTTTGCCTCGTACTGGGATACCATCATGTTGTTCTGTTCTAGTCTAATAAAATCTACCTCCTTCATATTGTGAATAATTTCAGGAAAGTATTTTTCATTGAAAAGTTTCTGAAACGTTTCCCAAGACATGCTGAGTGCAGCTGGATGGGTACGCTTCACAGATTCCCACCAGTAATCTGCCTCACCACGGAACATAAAGGTGGCGAATGGAACCTTCTGTTCCTCCGTGCATCCCAAGACATCGAATATCTTGGTAATTTGTTTGACCCACGTTTCCGCCATGATCGGATCCGGCTTTCCCCAGAATTCTGGTGGTCCCAACTCTTTGAACTGCTTGGCTGTGACAAGCCGCGCGTTGCTATCATTTCCACCCGTATTCTATACACGAGTCTCCCTCGTCTGGTTTTGCATGAACTGCAAAAAGCTCCTAAACATCCCGTCGTTCATCGTCTGCTCAGTGGTGTTGTTCACAGGAGGTACATTGCCAGCCTATTGCACGTTCTCCTCGTTGGTGAGTGCAGGCATCTCCACGGTCTCATTTACTCCACTGTTAATATTCTCAGTCGACATTCTCAAATACTACCATAAAACAAGGGTTAATTAAACAATTTAACAAATCACATAATACCCCTATATTATGACCGACCAACAAATAAGCTTAGGTAAGACACACTAGCGAAGGATTTACTCGTCTCTCCCCTCCTAGTTCTATTCCTCGATCTCCGCCAGAGATCATATCCCTAAGCTCTGATACCAACTGTGACGCCCCCAAAATAGGTCCATTCCATCCAACCCATTCTGAGTCGTCAATTACATGGTACAGAAATAACTACAACTTTATTATTACATTACAACATTCAAACTGTGAGTTTAAATACAGATATTGCCATCTAGACAATATCCACATACAAATAAATCCCCATCATAATTATTGATACATTATTTTACAAAAATAGTGAGGACTACTAAACAACTCTCTCTAGAACCATCATTACATCCCCCGACTCGTACTCGCTACATTCTCGTCTCCTGAGAAGAAAAATAGAACAACAAGAAAAAGGGTGAGCTCAACTAGCCCAGTAAAGAATATTATGACTAAGATAATGTACAACAAATTATCCTTAGTCTTCAACAGGGAAAAATCTGATAGAATACAATAGACAACAAGTTTTAGATCAATAACTGCAACAGAAACAATAATTCATTAGAGGAGTTAAGTAGAGAATGAAATCTACTAACATCTATGAATTTAAAATTCCATCAATATTTTATCCCTGTAACATCAATCAATATATATCTCAAATCAAATCAAATATTCATCTTTGCACTACAGGCCAAAGATATTCATCAGTTGGTCATGTTCATCTAAACACCTGTTCATCTTTGCAATACGGGCCAAAGATATTCATCAAGAAATCATTAATCTTTGCACTACAGGCCAAAGATATTTAGTAACACCATCATTTAGGACTGAGGATGATGAAAAATATTTTAAAGGAAACGAATCCAATGAAACAAAATAACAAGTATTAAGGATTCGTACTTTAAACAATTCGAGTTCAAAAATACTTCATAAATAATCATACTGAAGTAAAATTCAAGAATGATCAAAACATGGATACAATCAAAACTAGTATCCAGAATAGATATTTTGGACAAAAAGAAGAAATTTCATTTTTCGGTGAATAGTGTCGTATACGTGAATAGTGCCGTATACGTGAATAGTAACTCCGACACCAAAAGATAGAAATTTCACAAAAAAACATCATCATGCTTCGTGAATAGTACTCGTAAATAGTAACTCATGAATAGTAACCCCGACATGAAAAGGTTCTAAATTTGATAAAAAAAATTCCAACCAATAATTCGGCATAATGATATTGAAGAAATAATATAATTTTCGAATAAAATAACATCCCTTACCTCGAAAGACAGTACTTCTAGTTGAAACAGCGGATATAGGCTATGATTTGAACTTGCACCGTATAGCAATCCTCAAAGTATACTCAAAATACTCACAAGAATACGCTCGATAAAATAGAGAGAGAAAACTTCAGTTTTTGGTGTGATTTTCAATTCTAACCTAAGCACCCTATTTATAGGAAATTGCTTAGAACACCAAAGCAGAAAATTTAATATAATATTAATATATTTAATAAATTCTCTACGCCCATCTAGACAATCTGATCTCAGCCATCAACACATGCTAAATGAGGGAACCAAATGAAAAAAACGTTTTTGTAAATAAAAATATTTTAAACTTCCAAAAATCAATTATTTCGGAGCTTCAGAACTTCAATAATTCATAATAAATAGCCCTTTTGCCATAAAATTTGAATCTCGCGTTTTTTTATAGGAAATTCCATTATCTACAACTTTTTAGAAGGAAGTTTTTCCAAATTCCAAACAGAAATTAACCGAAATCCACAAACGGGTGATTTATAGGCTATAATCAAATTTTCAGTCAAGAAATAAGTCTACTGACACAGAAAATCTATTTTTAATATTTATTGCATTAAAAATACTCTTTCTCCTCATAAACTCATATATCCCACATTCATTGTAAAAATATCACCATTATTATATTATTAAAAATATAATAATATATTTAAATGAATTATTTTATCAGAAAAAGATAAAATATTAATTTTCAACAATTGTCACATTAAAAATTTTCTCCATCTATATCCACATAAAATCAGTATTGTTCTTATCATATAAATCAATAATTAATTATTCATAAATAATATTACAGAATCACAATACTGACAACCAGGCCGTTCCCAGAATAGAGGGGGCTTTCCAATAAAGATTTCTCCTTACTGGCGCGCAATTAGGTGACCAAACCTTTCCTTAGACAGAACTTTCTAGACATTGCCAATAATGTTATCTAATAATATTATTCCGATAATATGAATTATTGCTTCGATAATGAAAAATACTGTGTAGTGACAATTATTGAAACAACAGTAATATAAAATATCAATGCAGTAATTATTGAATCAATAAAATAAAATACTGAACAGTAATTACTGTAACAATTATTGAGTAGTGCCTTCTTACGTAAGAATCAATAATTGGTGCAATACCGTGTGCTACTGTGCAACAACGCGTATTATTGTGTTTTAACCACCGGGTATTCCAACAGTATTAACGGTAACAACTACGCCGTTTTTTATAAACAACTTATACTTGTCGTTTTCTTCATCCAATCGCTTTCCGTTATGGGGCCCACAAAAGACTATGCCGTCGTACGAATATTCCCCGACAGCAAGAATATTCCACGACCAAACGAATATTCCCCGACAACAATGAATATTTTATAACCACTTGCTTATTTTAAAATATTTACGTATTTTACCCATAACTATCCACATTAATTAAATCAACCCTTACTATTTCAAAATAATAAATAGAGAAAATTAAATTTCATTAATAATAATTTGGGGTCTTACAACCTCCCCTCCTTATGAAATATCGTCCTCAAAATTGACGTACGTACCTGGTGTTTCGAAAAGATGAGAATACCTCGCTTTCATTTCCGTTTCCAACTCCCAGGTCATTTCTTCAATAACATGGTTTCTCCACAAAACTTTAACTTGTGATATAACCTCGGTACATAGGACATGTTATTTCCTATCCAAGATCTTGACAGGTACCTCCTCGTATGTTAAGTCTTCGACTATCTCATCCGGTTCTAACACAATGACGTGGTTCGGGTCGTCCACATATTTACGTAACATCGATATGTGAAAAACGTTATGTACACGCGACATATTTGGCGATAAAACGAGTCTATAGGCCACAGTTCCTATTCGATCGAGGATTTCAAATGGACTAATAAATATTTTTGTCATTTTCTCAATCTGACAATAATTTCGTTGTGGGGTCCACCAATGATTGTGTCATTGTACGAATATTCCATGTTAAAACGAATATTTCCCGACCAATCGAATATTATATAACAACTTGCGTACTTTACAAAATTTATAAATATTACCCACAACTATAACATTATATCAAATTCATTTCATAATATTCAAAAATGATATTTATAGAAAAATCATCTTTATTCATAAATGTTGGGGTCTTACAGTAGCACACAGTATTGCACAGTATTTATGAATTATTGATTCTTACGTAAGAAGGCACTACTCAGTAATTGTTGCAGTAATTACTGTTCAATATTTTATTTTATTGATTCAATAATTGCTGCGTTGATATTTTATATTATTGTTGTTTTAATAATTGTCACTGCACAATATTTCTCATTATCAAATCAATAATTCATATTATTTGAATAATATTATTAGATAGCATTATTGGTAATGGCTAGAAAGTTCTGTCAATGAGAGGTTTGGTCACTTAATTGTGCGCCATTAAAGAGAAATCCTTATCGGAAATCCCCCTCTTTCCTGGGAATGGCCTGGTTGTCATTATTGTGATTCTGTAATATTATTTGTGAACAATTATTTATTGGTTTATATGATAAGGAAATATTTATTTTATGTGGACATAAATGATGAATAGAAAAATATTTATTTGATGTGGTTATAAATGAAAGAATTAATATTGAGGTGTTTTATCAGTATTTTGTCAGATTGGAGGTATTAAAAATCAAATCGGTGTTCTTAAAGTTCTATTGTGTGAGTTATAATTTTGATCCGACCGTCGAATCGTTGTGATTTTTGGATATGTTATACATATATAAGTTGAGTATATGTCCAAAAATTTTGAACTGTTAAAAATTAACGTATGATTTGTTATGAATTTTAAGAGTTGTTAAAAATTGTCTATTTATGAAATTCTGATATTTTCTGTTTGGAAACACTTTCTTCTGTAAAGTTGTTGAGAATTCGATTTCGTGTGAAATGGACATAAAATTTGTATTTTTCTGATAAAAGGGCTATTTATTATGAATTGTTGAAGTTTTGGAAATTAAAATATTTTATTAAAATTATGGGTGGGACCCACTTTTGTTTTTTCAAAACATGTGCTAGAATTTTTGGTTCAATTGTGGAGGCGGGTCTTGGTTGGCTTTGGTAGGCGTAGGAAAAATAAAATAAAATATTATTTTATTAATTTAGTCTCCTATGGCGTTTTAGCATCTTCCTATAAATAGGCGCTTAAGTTAGAATTAAAAATCACACCAAAATCAGAGAATTCTTCTTCTATAACCTTGAGCGTATTTCTTTAGAGTTTTAAAAATCTTTGAGCGTAGAAAACAGTGAAAGTTTTCTTCAAGAATATCTCCGCTATACCAGTTGAAATACTCTTCTTTTCAAGGTAAGGGATGTTATTTTTTTCAATATTCGCTTGAAATAATATTTTCTTCCATACTCTGTAATATGTAAGTAATATTATTTCGTTTCAGATTTCGAAATCTATACTCGTTTATTAAAGTTTTGGCTTCTATACTCTATGAAATTAGAAGAATATCCTTGATATTTACGCTTCATTTAGTATCTTTTCATGAAAATATTATTCTGAGCATTCTTGATAAGTTTTAACTTTTTCATGCCAGAGTACTATTCACGGGGTTACTATTCCCGAAGTACTATTCACGGGGTACAATTCACTCGAGTACTATTCACCCAGGGTACTATTCATGACAAAAATTGATTCGTTTTCGGTCCAAATTATTTTTGGTACAATATTATTCTTGAATTTTACTCCACAAAGCAATATCATGTTGACAATTTGGACGTTATTGATTTCTGGATAAATTAAATTATAAAAATTTAAAAATTTATCCTTGAACTTGTTTTATTGAATTCTTATATCATTGTCATCATCCTCATGTTTATAAAATATTAAAGTCATCTGTGGCCTGTAGTGCATAGATGGACTTAGTATGATTATGACTAGGGATTATTCGCTATAATCATGACCGTAATGTTACAAATGATGTGGTAAAAGTCCTCATTGGACCGTAGTGCATTGATGAACAGTTGTTGGCATGATCATGACCATTGAGCCTTCGATATAGGCTTCTGTATGGAGCCTTCGATATAGGTGATATTCTAGGCGCTAAGCCGATCACGAACTCAATCTCCCTGTCAGGCGGAAGTCCTGGCAAATTCTCTGGAAACACATCCTCAAATTCCCTCACCACTAGTATCTCTTCTAGTTTCACGCTCTTCTTCTGAGTATCGACTATATAAGCTAAATAGCCCACACAGCCTTGACTCAACAATTTCTTGGCTTGCATAATCGTCAGACATTTCATTTGTCTAGGCGACTTGCTACCATAAAATACTACCTTTGATGGGGTCATAAGGTTTACACACTTCTTTTGGCAATCAATTACCGCTCCATATTTGAATAGCCAATCCATTCCCAAAATAACATCAAACTCTCCAAGTTTAATCAAAATCAAATCTACTTTCATGACATTCCCCTTAATGTTCACCCTACAGTTCTTGTATATGAACCTAACAGGAATTACTTTCTTATTCGTAATTTCTATGTTCAAAGGGAAATTCAGTTCTTCTCTAGGCAATTCTAACCTCTTAGCAAATTCATCAGAGATAAACGAGTAAGTAGCACCCGAATCAAATAATACATAAGCATTTATATCATTGATTGGTATAATACCTGACACCACATCTTTTTATTGCACAGCAACTTGCACAGTCATGTTAAAGGTTCTAGCTGTGGGTTTGTTTGATGCTGTAGGTCCAGCAATGGCCCATGTACCTCCACCGTTACCTCCATTGCTTCTGGTTGTCTCTCCAGCCTTCTTGTTAGGGCATTCACGAGCAAAGTGATCATTGGATCCACACGTAAAGCACACGTTCTTCTTAGGTTGAGTGCAATTTGGGGCGATGTAACCCTCCTGGCCACAATTGAAGCATAATCGTTTTCCCATCAAGCACGCACCCTTGTGAAACTTCCCGCATGTAGCACATGTGCGAGACCTCAAATTTTATGAAATGAAAGTATTCAATTTTCTTATAATTATTTTATTTAGTAAATGGTTAAATTGATAAAAGGTTAAAGTTAAGGGTGATGTGTGAAAATTTTTCAAAGTAAGAAAGTTGTCATAAAATACTCGGTGGTAAAAGTACAGTAATACGCGTGGTTGCATAGTAGCACACGATATTGATTATTTAAGCTTGCGTAAGAAGTCACTCAGTTATACTCAATTATTGCTACAGTAATTGCTGCATCATATCCCTCATATTATTGATTCAATTGTTGTCACAGTATTATCTGTATAATATGTTATATTATTAAATCAATAATTGAGAGGACAAAGTTATTAATATTATTATTTGCAATATTGACAATGTCTAGAAGTTCTATCAAGGAGAGGTTTGGTCACCTAATTGCGCGCCAATAAGGAGAAATCCTTATCGGAAAGCCCCCTCTTTCCTGAGAACGACCTGGTTGTTAAATATTGTGAATTATAATATTAACGATGAATAAGTTCGTATTGATTAAAGATGAAATTGATAGTCCCATTGTGTGAGAATTATTAGTGTTCGTAGAAATCAATATTTATTTCGATAATAATTGATGGAGGTTATATTGACCAATCGTGTAATTAATTGGATAAATAAGCAATTAATTGCTATTATTTCACATGCTTATAACTATTTGTTTACATGTGTGTACTATTGATTCACATTCATGTACTATTAGGGGAGGTGGTTCAAGATTGATAATACTTGCATTACTAAATTAAAATAGAGGTATAGTTGAAGGTACTATATTGTAATTAGTTTTTTCACATGATTATACTACTAAGTCACATGAATGAACTATTAATTCACATTATTTACTATTAGGGGAGGTGGTGCAAGTTTGATAATACTTGCAGAACTAAATTAAAAATGAATAAAAAGAGGAAGGTATTATTCTGTAATATTTTGAGCCCCAAAACGCGCAGTTATCGAAACTATATTTTCCTATAAATAAAAGCTCATTCTTCCTTTATTTTTCACCAATTCACAAAAGCTATAGAGCAATTGTTATAGAGAGAAAGAAGAAGTGAAGTTCGCTACCTCACTATTCCAGTATCCAGTATTCTTCTAATGTAATTGGTATTATTCTTTTGTATTCATGAAGAGAGATATTTTCTTTCAATACTCGTAAGGGTTGTTATGCCATTCTTTATTATTCTGTTGGAATAACCTGTCTGTGCGGTCTATCGCATGCCTGGTGAATTTTGTTATTATTCCATTCTTTATTATTCTGTTGGAATATCCTGTATTTTTGATTACGCATGACCTAGTTCCCTTCTTTATTAGTTTGTCGGAATATCATGTCTATGCGTTTACGCATGACCTGGTTCCCTTATTTATTATTTTATTGGAATATCATGTTTGTGCGTTTACGCACGTCCTGGTTTCATTATTTATTATTCTATTGGAATAACCTGTCTATGTGGATTACCACATGCATGGTGAATGATCATTTGTATTCATTCCTTATTAAATTGTGGAAATGATTTGTTTACGTGGATTATGATGAAAGTCATAACAAATGCATTGGACTGATGAAAATCATGGGTATATGTAGTATTAGTAAGTGTTATGATGAGTTATATTGGTTATTATATGAAAACATGAAAGTTTCTTAGAAATCACACAGGGTTGAAAAATCAGATTTTGGTGAAAATGGAACATGAAATTTAATTGACCATATCTCCTATTGTAGATTTTCGTGTGGACAGATTTTAGCAAAGGAGTCAAAAACTGCAAAGTACTAAATTGCTACTGCCCAGAAATTTAAAAGGGCATTTTAGGCCACTTAATTTGTGAGAAAATTTTTGGCCTTTTGGGACATGGAAATATATGGTATAAAGTACCTCCTGTCCAAAAATGAGCTCATTCCGACTTAAAATGAGCAAGTTATGACTATTTCAATATTTAGGTTTTTTCGACGAAAAAAGCTATTACCGGAGTTCTATAACTCCGATGACCATGAAATTTAAACTGGAAGCTCACGTTAACATGTGTAAGATTTTGCCAAGATTTGGGAATTTCTGGAGTTAAACTTGAGGTAGCTAATTTCTTAAGGAATTAATTAGAAATTAATTTTTGAAAAATAGTAAATAAATTTTAAAAATTCCGAGAAAAATATATGTTCAATATGGGACTATATTATGCTAAATCTCAGAAAAGAAATATTTTTAGGACTGATTTGGTATTTTTTATGAAAATAATCTAGTTATGAGTAAATGAGTTAAATATGTTATGTGAAATAACAAAATTGAAAAATAGGCTTTTATGGCTTGGGAATCCTATACAGAGTATATGCAGGTTTTTGATAAGGGATTTGATCATTGGTGATGAAATCTTATGAATATGGCATTTTTGAATGATTAAATACATTATTTGGTAAAGTGTAAATAATTAAACTAAATTGTTTATAAGTTTAAGAAATGATTAAAATATTATTATAATATTAATAATATTAGATTATGAGATTATTAAGTGATTGATAACATTTGGTTATTATTGAACGCTGGATGAATTCTATTATAAATGTTTAATATTTATCCTTTATCTCATTTGATTGATTCTTTATATCATTGTCATTATCCTCATGCTTATATTATGATGAAAGTCATCTGTGGCCTGTAGTGCATAGATGGACTTGGTATGGTTATAACCAGGGATTATTCGGTATAATCATGACCGTAATATTACTAATGATGTGGAAAAAGTCCTCATTGGCCCGTAGTGCATTGATGAACAGTTTTTGGTATGATCATGGCTATGGATTCTCTTCGGCCAAGGGTGCAAAGATGAATTATTTTATAGCATGATTAGGACCGTTGATGAAAACACGATTATCTTTGGCCCGTAGTGCATGGATAATTCGTGGTCGTGATACTAATGAATATCCTTGGCCTGTAGTGCAGGGATGATTCGATGTTATGGATTTATTATTGAGCTGAGTCTCAGCGATGAAATATTAATTCATGGATGTGATAATAATGAATATCCTTGCCCGTAGTGCATGGATAATTCATGGATGTGATACTAACGAATATCCTTGGCCGTAGTGCATGGATAATTCGATGATGTGGATTATTTATTAAGCTGAGTCTCAATGATAAAATATTGGTTATACACTTTTAATTTGTAAAAGATAGTAGATATCATGCTCTACTTGGCTCTTCTAAAATACAGTTGTATGTCTTTGGCCTATAGTGCAAAGATGAATTGTTAATGAATATCTTTGGCCGTAGTGCAAAGATAAATTAATTAGTATTATTATGAGCAGAAATTATGATTTGGTATAACCATGATTTTTGATGTTTCAGGTGAAGATTGGTGATGAAAATTATCTTCGCCCTGGGTGCGAAGAGGAATTTAGAATCACAATTATGATTATGAGTTATTCATATGATTGTGGACATGAATTGTTGATTGATGTTACATGGATAAAATATTATTGATGGACTTTTAACATGGAGAAGATAATAGACCTGATGGTCTATTTGAATCTTCTAATGGATTGCTCGTTCCGCTGCAACTATGGTTGAAAAATTTTATCATCTACCATATGTCCTAAATCTCTGATTTATTACTAATGAAGGCTATTGATGATGTAAATTATCTTTAGTCATGATATTCTTTGTTGGGCTAGTTGTGCTCACCCTTTTTGCTTCACAATTCCTTTCAGATAATAAGAGTGTAGCTGGGTCGAGCGAGGATAACAGGGGAATAAAACGGTGGTCTATAGTTGTTTCTCCCTAAATAGCATGGAAATAATTTGTTGAGAACTTTAGATAAGTTTGTCGTATTGTATACGTCATTTGATATTTAATTTTGGTGAACTGAATAGGGTGAGGTGAACCCAACTTTGGAAGGGTGTTTTACTACTATCATACGAGATGTCTAATGACATACAACCTCGTGATATTATAAGACATGGTTGCGCACATCCACTTACTGAGTATATCTACGAGCACTACCTATATGATCTTGGAGTATATTTGAAATATAATTTACATTTGGAGACAACGAAAATAATTATATGTCAAGATAAGACTCACCATTAAAAAGAAGATGATAGTAATCTTCTTGTTTTTCTTTGGGGACTTTTGGGTCAACCAAGGATAATTCTGTGGATATATGATATCTATCATAACCTAGACGCATGGCCTCCCATGTACGAAGGTTTCCTTGAGCACTTCCCAAAAATTTTAATTTCTAAAACAGTTTTTAACTGTACTTTTATGTAAAGTACCATTGTAAGGTTGTGGTTGAGGCACCATGAAAGTTACATACATTTGTATTAAAACTCACAGCTTATCTGTCGTCGTACTCTGCACGACAGTTTAACAGTTGTATAAATGAAGTTTGTATTTGATTTTTATAGTATGATATCTGGCAAATCAAGATGGGTGATGTTTACCTATTTTGGGGGCGTCACAACATGCTTCAAACTTCTTGTTTTGCTAGTTACCCTGCTGGTTTCTAGCACCCATGTTTCAATTCCACTTCCTCTTCAAGTTGTTGTTGTTATTGTTATTTCCACCACTACCACCTCCATTCTTAATCTCCACCTCATTCTTCTTCTTATTCTGTTCCTGATTTAACTTTATCACTTCCTCGCCCCCAGCTTCAGCGAGTATTGCTTTCTCCATCACTGCTGCGAAGGTCTTCAATTGGAACAGGGAAACCCTACTGTACAACCAGGGCTTAAGTCCCTGTTCAAACCTCTTTACCTTGCGTTCGTCCGTGCTGACTTGATAAGGCGCAAACCTTGCCAACTCGTTGAATTTAGCAGCATACTCGGATACCATCATCGTTTCTTACTTCAGTTCCAAAAATCGAACTTCTAGCTGACTCTTTGAACTATCTGGAAAATAGGTCTCAAAGAATATCTCCTTAAACCTATCCCAGGTCATCATACATGGCCCTTTTCGAGTTTTATTGGCCTGCCACCAATAACTAGCCTCTGCTTTCAACATGAATGTTGCAAAAGCAGTCTTCTGGTCATCCCCTACCCTAGCGACATCAAACACCTTTTCTATCTCCATAATCTAGGTCTGTGCCTCGACTGGATTCATGGACCCACGGAATTCAGGTGGTTCAACCACCTTGAACTCCTTAAACATTGTTCCTTGGTTCTGTGGTTGATTCTGCAACGCTCCTATCAGTAGCATCACTAGTTTTTGAACGGGGTTAACATCAACATTGTCGTTATTGGTTCCTTCAGTGGTTCTCTGTCGTGGTGGTTGACGTCTGGGAGGCATTTTCTGTTAAAAATACACTCATTAGATTATTATTCAACTCTTTTAAGAAATTTCTATTTAACCTGCCTCCACACAAGAAATAACCACATAATCACGTAACACTTTGAATTAAGTAACAACTTTTATTTATTCATAATTCTTTGAAAATATAAAATAATAGCATCACTGCTATTTACATTACTTTCCTGAACTACAAAAGTTTCAGGACAACATCATCATCATCATCATATCCCATAGGTTACATAACACTTGGGATTTATAACTTATTTAACATTTATTAATCGCATAACAACTACGATGTTCTACTAAGATACTGCTTAGCCTTACTACGTTCTTCCTCTATGATCCGGAACATTGTTCTGCGATCTAATAAGTACGATGGCAGCGTCTCAAACTGAATCGGATAACCCATGACCCGATACTGAGCTCGATTAACCACTGTGTTGAATACTCTGTTCATCTCTTCCATCTTTATTTTCTTTTCCTGTGCGTCTTTCACTGCTATCCCGGCTCGTTAAAACACCTCCTCATATGCATTTTCGGCTCTTGCCCTCTTTGTAGCTTCTTCCTTCAGCTTGTTCTTCAGTTCTGAGACCTCCTCGATCAGTTGTTCTTTCTCTCCTTCAGTCTGTTCTAGCTTCTCCTCGACATTAGTCAGTCGTTCCTCACGATCCTGGATCTCGTCGTCTTTCTGTGTTATTGCAGTCTGTTGTTCAGCTACTATCTCTTGCAATTCCTCGGCTGTATCCTGAAGTTCCACGTTACGGTCGTAGACTTCATCGTACATTCGAGCAGCTATCGAGGTTAATAAAGTCTCTTCCTCCTCGTCCTCGTCATCCTCATCCTCATCCTCTTGTGGCAACTCAACGTGATCCTCCTCATCCGTCTCCACATCATCATCCTCATCTTAAACCATGACCAACGGGGCTGACTCCCGTGGCAGTAGTTGTTCCCAAATAACCTGAATGTCGCGAGGCTCCTCCTCTATAGGCATCTGAGGTCTATCCTCCCTAACCTGACTAGATTCTCTGACATTAGTCATCCTGACAACAAAATTTTAATTTTTAATTATTAATCATTACTACTCGACACTCACGAGCACATAAGTTATAAATACATCAGCACATAAGTGTTTTATTACTTCCTCCTTAAAACTCGATAAGAGTTTATCATCACTATTTTTTCAAAGGTTACTTCCTAAGGCTTTTTGTAAGACCCCAACTTATTATAAATAAAATTGAATTTTCTCTATTTATTATCTTGAAATAATATGGAGTTAATTTGATATAATACTTTGGTTATAGGTGAAATGTGCAAATTTTGCAAAATAAGCAGGTGGTTATAAAATATTCATTGTGTCGGGGAATATTCATTTGGTCGTGGAATATTCTTTTTGTCAGGGAATATTCGTACGACGGCGCAGCCATTTATGGGCCCCATAACGGAAAACTGTCAGATGAAGAAAACGACAAAGTTTGAGTTTTATAAATAACGACGTAATTGTTACTGTTAACACTGTTTGAATACCTGGTGGTTAAAATACAGTAATACGCGTGGTTGCACAGTAGCACACGGTATTGCACATTATTGATAAATTATTGATCCTTACGTAAGAAGGCACTACTCAATAATTTTACAGTAGTTACTGTTCAATATTTTATTTTACTGATTCAATAATTGCTTCGTTGATATTTTATATTATTGTTGTTTTAATAATTGTCGCTGTATAGTATTTCCCATTATCAGATCAATAATTCATATTATTTGAATAATATTATTAGATAACATTATTGGCAATGTCTAGAAAGTTCTGTCAAGGAGAGGTTTGGTCACCTAATTGCGCGCCAGTAAGGAAAAATCCTTATTGAAAAGCCCCTCTTTCCTAAGAACGGCCTGGTTGTCTTATGATTCTGTAATATTATTTGTGAATAATTAATTATTGATTCATATGATAAGGAAATATTTATTTTATGTGGATATAAATGTGAGATATATTTATTGTGGTTTAAAATGAAGGAGTTAATGTTGAGGTGTTTTATCAGTATTTTTGTCGGAATGGAGGTATTAAAAATTAAATCAGTGTTTTTGAGATATATTGCGTGAGTTATAATTTTTAATCCGACCGTTGGATCGTTGTGATTTTTGGATATGTTATACATATATAAGTTGAGTATATGTCCACAAATTTTGAACTGTTAAAAATGAATGTATGATTTGTTATAAATTTTAAGAGGTGACTGGTTCAGAAATTGTTGAAGTTTTGGAATTTATCATTTTGGTGGAAAATTCTAGAATTGGTGGGCCCCACTTTTGGTTGGTGAGAAATGTACTGGAATTTTATTCAAATGTGGTGGGTGGGAATAGTAGCAGGTAAAGCCATCAGGTTGCAGGTCAAGTCTGCTTCGGCGTACTAACATTTTCCTATAAATAAAGGGCTAAGTTAGAATTGAAAATCACACCAGAAACAAGTTTTCTCTCTTTCTCTCTTTATATTATTGAGCGTATTTTGTGAGTATTTTGATACTTTGAGAGTTGCTATTTAGTACAAGTTACATTCAGCCTTATATCCGATATTCCGATCAGAAGTATTGTTATTTTGATGTAAGGGATGCTATTTCTTCTTCAATGATATTATTTTCTTCAATATCATTATGCCGAAATATTGGTTTGAAGTTTTTATTAAATTTGGAACTTTTTGTGTCGGGGTTACTATTCATGTATACGACACTATTTACGTATACGGCACTATTCACGAATACAACACTATTCACCGAAAAATGAAATTTTCTTCTTTTTATCCAAGATGTCTATTATGGTTATTATCTTTGATTGTAACCATGTTTTGATCTTTATTCTTGAATTTTGCTTCAAAATTAGTTATTATGGAGTATTATTGATCTTGGATAAACTGTAATACGAATCACTAATATTTGTTATTTTGTTTTACTGGATTCGTTCCTTTAAAATATTTTTCATCATCCTCAGTCCTAAATGATGATATTACTGAATATCTTTGGCCTGTAGTGCAAAGATGAATGATTACCTAATGAATATCTTTGGCCCATAGTACAAAGATGAACAGGTGTTAAGATGAACATGACCAACTGGTAATACAAATGAATATCTTTTGCTTATAGTACAAAGATGAATATTTGATTAAAGATATATATTGATTGTTGTTACAGGGATAAAATATTGAGGATGGACTTTTAAATCTTAAAAGATAGTGGAATTCTTTCTCTACTTGACTCTTATAATGGATTGCTATTTCCGCTGCAGTTGTTGATCTAAAACTTGTTGTCTATTATATTTTATCAGATTTTTCCCTATTGAAGACTAATGATAAATTATTGTATATTATCTTAGTCATAATATTCTTTACTGGGCTAATTGAGCTCACCCTTTTCCTTTTTGTTCCATTTTTCTTCTCAGGAGGTGAGAACATAGCATGATCTAGTCGGGGTATGGAGTGATGGTCCTAGAAAGATATTTTAGCAGTCCTCACTATTTCTATAAAATAGTGTTTGAATAATTGTAATGAGGACTTATTTGAGTGTGGATATTGTCTAGAAGATAATATTTGTATTTCAACTCACAGTATGTGTTGTCGTATTTTGCACGACAATTATATTATTGAAGTTATTGTTTGCTTTATGTACCATGTATTTGGCGACTCAGAATGGGTGTTTTATACCTATTTAGGGGCGTCACAGTTGGTATCAAAGCTTAGGGATATGGTCTCTGGCGAAGGTCGAGGAATAGAATTAGGAGGGGAGAAATGAGTAAATCCTTCGCTAGTGTGTCCTATCTAAGCTTATTTGTTGGTTGGTCATAATATAGGGATATTATGTGATATATTAATTTGTTTAATTAACCCTTGTTTTATGGCAGTATTTACGAATGGCTGCTCAGAACGTTAACAATGGAGTGTATGAGACTATGGAAAAACCTTTAGTCACAAACCAGGATAACGTACAACAGGAAGGTAATATTCCTCCTATAAACAACACTACCGAGCAAACGATGAATGATGGAATGTTTAAGAGCTTTTTGCAGTTCATGCAAAATCAGACAAGAGAGACTCGTGTACAAAATACGGGTGGAAGTGATAGCAACGCGCGATCTGTCACAGCCAAGCAGTTCAAGGAGTTGGGACCACCAGAATTTATTGGAAAGCCAGATCCGAACAAGGCGGAAACGTGGGTCAAGCAAATTACTAAGATATTCGATATCTTGGGATGCACGGAGGAACAGAAGGTTCCATTCTCCACCTTTATGTTCCGCGATGAGGCAGACTACTGGTGGTAGTCTGTGAAGCGTACCCAGCCTGCCACACTCAACATGTCTTGGGAAACTTTTCAGAAACTGTTCAATGACAAGTAATTTCTTGAAAGTATTCGTCATATGAAAGAGGTAGAGTTTATCAGACTGGAATAAAATAACATGACAGTGTCCCAGTACGAGGCGAAGTTTGCAGAGTTATCCAGGTTTACACCTCATTTGGTCGAAAATGAGGAACGAATGATGAGGATGTTTCTGAGAGGTCTAAAGCCCGAGATTCGGCAATATCTTATCTCTCATAAATTTTCTTTATATTCAGATGTTGTAAATAGGGCTCAATTATTAAAGCGAGATAATGAGTATGTGCAATCAAGGGACCACAACCAGGGTCATACCGGTGGCAGCAACTATCGGAGCAATGAAAACTAGCACGGAGGAAAGCATTCGGACAAAAGCGGTAACCACTCTGGTGGTAATCGTGGCCGTGATAATAGAAGGAGCGAGTCGGGAAGAGGTTTCAAAAAGAGAAGGTACAAAAATGATAACGTGAAGACATCAGTACAAACATCAACTATTTCTAGGGGAGGAGAATGAGCATCGGTCGTTTGTTACAAATACGGGAAAGAGGGACATATCAGCACAAACTACCCACAACAATCCAAGGTATGTTATAACTGTGGAAAGGAGGGCCATATAGCTCGAAACTGTTTTGTAGCAAAACCAAGTTCAACAGGGATGGTAACTCCAAAGGCTGTCCCGGATTAGTCGAAATCAGTGGTTCCTGGAAGAGCGTTTGTCGTGACTGGCTAAAATGTGAGAAACCCGAACGAGGTGATCACGGGTAAGCTAATCTTGAATTCTTGCGAAGTTTATACCTTACTAGATACCGGTTCTACCTATTCATTTATCTCTCCTGCTTGTGCTCAACGTTTAAACTTGAATCCGGAGAAATTAGACTTTGATTTATTAGTGGAGATTCTGTTGGGTGAAACTTTCGTTACATCCACTATTTATAAATCTTACTTAATCCAAGTTGGCACTATCACATTACCTGTTGATCTTATCTCTTTAAAGATACTTGTTTTTGATGTGATTTTAGGAATTGATTGGTTAACCATTCATCATGCCAAAATTGATTGTTTTCGTAAAGTTTTTAGTTTTCATATTCCTAACCAACCTGTCATACGAATTCAAACAATTAAACCACTAAAATCAGTCACTGTCATATCAAGCCATAAAGCTATTCGTTTATTGAAAAATAGAAGTCAAGCTTTCTTAGCCCATGTTATGGATTTGAACAAAGACAAGTCGGATTTGAATAATATTTCTGTTGTTAAAGAATTTCCAGATGTATTTCCTGAAGAACTTCGCGGTCTACCCCCAGAACGTGGTGTTGAATTCTTTATTGACCTTGAAACGGGTGCAAACCCCATTTTTAAAACCCCATATCGAATGGCTCCTATTGAACTTCGGGAGTTAAAAGTCCAACTACAAAAATTGTTAGACATCGGTTTCATTCGTCCTAGTACATCTCCTTGGAGTGCTCCTGTTTTATTCGTAAAGAAGAAAGACGGGAGTATGCGACTTTGTATTGACTACCGAGAATTGAACCATATCACCATCAAGAATAGGTATCTGCTACCTCGCATTGATGACCTGTTTGACCAGTTACAAGGAGCACAATTCTTTTCAAAGATCGACCTTCGTTCTGGATATCATCAGCTGAAGATTAAAACTGAGGATATTCCAAAGACTGCCTTCAAAACACGGTATAGGCATTATGAATTCTTAGTCATGTCTTTTGAATTGACTAATACTCCTGCTGCTTTCATGGATATGATGAAACGAGTATTCAAGGAATATTTGGATCAGTTCGTTGTTGTCTTTATTGATGACATCCTCATCTATTCCAAAAGCCGTGAAGATCATAAGCACTATTTGAAGCTGATACTTCAAAGGCTTTGTGAAAAAAAGCTGTTGGGAGATTGCATATTATGATTTGATGTTTTAATGTATATGTTCATGATTATTTGTAAGGTCCTTAAATGAATATATGTACAAGGACTTAGTGATAGATCAAAATTATTAGGTTGATCTAATCTTTCAACATGTATCATTCTGATAAAGAATGTATAGATAGAAAGATCAAAACTGTTAGGTTGATCTTAAGATGTAATAGATTAGTCTTGAAGAAATTGTAGTGCATCAATCTGATCAACATTGCAGGAGTCAAGGTAGAAAACGTAGAGCCTGAAGATCGTAGTGTACCTGCCTTGAAGGGGACTCTTCGAAAATCGTAGAGTGGTCCCAACGTTTTCCGAGCCAACTCCACGATCGCAGTATCCTGAAGGAAACATGAAGTTTACAAGTCAACGATCGTAGTGTGTTCTCGGGAACGTAGAGTCAACAACACGAGCAAGTGAAGATCGTAGTGTGCAAGGGTTTAAGGGAAATCGTAGTGTTCTCGACTGATAGCATCGCAGTGTGCAAAGATGTTAAAGACGCTACGATCTAAATCGTAGAACACCACGATCCAAATCGTAGAGCATCATCTGTCTCATGTCAGAAAACGTCGAGCCTCATGATCTGTGTTTTCATCAAGTGAGGAATGGATCCCAGATGCTGCAGTGCTCATCAGTCCCAGAATATATGAAATATCCTTAGTATGCAATAAAGAAGCGTATTGAAGAAGCTAAGGATAGTACCATGGGTAAGAGGGACAAAACACCTTTTCAGGTGGTAGGTGAGAAAGCAGCCTGCAGTGTCAGTGGGCCAGAATGCAGAATTCAGAAGATGTGCGTAAATGTCTCAATCACAGTACAGAAAGTTCAGACGCATTTAATGCCACAACGGATGGATCCAACGAATAGTTTTCAACATCACATATATACAGATCAGACAGATGAGAGAGAATTAAGAAAGCATTAAACAAACAACGTGAACATCACTCTCAAGCTCAACTCTACGATCTGAGATATTGCAAAGCTTACTCAGCTACTCAGTTCTTTAGAACAAGTGCTTACACAGCGATTGAGTAGCAACCATCAAGAACACAACATTATCAACCAACTGAAGAAGAGTACCAAGTCTGCTGGACTTGAAGAGTTCGTAGTGAACTGTAAGAAAGCCAAGTCTGCTGGACTTGAAGAGTTCAAGAGTCAACTAAGAAGTTCCTAGACTGCTGGTCTAGAAGGAATCTGTGTGATTCAGAAGTTGTAACAGACATCCGTAGTGGATATCATACTCGTTGAGTAGAAGAGTGGACTAGGAGCTTTAAGTGCTCTGAACCACTTAAAACGATTGTGTCATTTACATTCACATCATAACTGCTATAACTGTTATAACTGCCATAACTGCCTCACCCTCATTACTCCAGTGCTTGGTAAAGAAGATTAAAACAAATATTAATTCCGCTAAGTTTTAATCACTATCAAAGAACTAGTTTAAAAAGAAAAGATTTTTAAATATCTATTCAACCCCCCTTCTAGATAACTATTGTGCCAACTAGGAACTAACAATTTGTATCAGAGCAGGTTCTATTTTACAGCTTATAAGCTTTAGTAGATCTAATGGCACTCATACCAAGCGAATCCAGGAACGGGGGAGGCAGCAAGCCACCAATGTGCAACAAGGATAAATTTGCTAACTGGAAAGTCAGGATGCAAGCATACATGGACTCAATAGATGTAGATCTATTTGAGACTGTTCAAATGGGCCCTACATTCCAACCAAGCTTGCACAAACCACTGGCGATCCAAACCGTATACAGATCAAAGTTAAAGAAGAGTGGACAGACAACGAGAAGAGAGATGTCCAACTCTCCAAGTTTAATCAAAATCAAATCTACTTTCATGACATTCCCCTTAATGTTCACCCTACAGTTCTTGTATATGAACCTAACAGGAATTACTTTCTTATTCGCAATTTCTATGTTCAAAGGGAAATTCAGTTCTTCTCTAGGCAATTCTAACCTCTTAGCAAATTCATCAGAGATAAACGAGTAAGTAGCACCCGAATCAAATAATACATAAGCATTTATATCATTGATTGGGATAATACCTGACACCACATCTTTTGATTGCACAGCAACTTGCACAGTCATGTTAAAGGTTCTAGCTGTGGGTTTGTTTGATGCTGTAGGTCCAGCAATGGCCCATGTACCTCCACCGTTACCTCCATTGCTTCTGGTTGTCTCTCCAGCCTTCTTGTTAGGGCATTCACGAGTAAAGTGATCATTGGATCCACACGTAAAGCACACGTTCTTCTTAGGTTGAGTGCAATTTGGGGCGATGTAACCCTCCTGGCCACAATTGAAGCATAATCGTTTTCCCATCAAGCACGCACCCTTGTGAAACTTCCCGCATGTAGCACATGTGCGAGACCTCAAATTTTATGAAATGAAAGTATTCAATTTTCTTATAATTATTTTATTTAGTAAATGGTTAAATTGATAAAAGGTTAAAGTTAAGGGTGATGTGTGAAAATTTTTCAAAGTAAGAAAGTTGTCATAAAATACTCGGTGGTAAAAGTACAGTAATACGCGTGGTTGCATAGTAGCACACGATATTGATTATTTAAGCTTGCGTAAGAAGTCACTCAGTTATACTCAATTATTGCTACAGTAATTGCTGCATCATATCCCTCATATTATTGATTCAATTGTTGTCACAGTATTATCTGTATAATATGTTATATTATTAAATCAATAATTGAGAGGACAAAGTTATTAATATTATTATTTGCAATATTGACAATGTCTAGAAGTTCTATCAAGGAGAGGTTTGGTCACCTAATTGCGCGCCAATAAGGAGAAATCCTTATCGGAAAGCCCCCTCTTTCCTGAGAACGACCTGGTTGTTAAATATTGTGAATTATAATATTAACGATGAATAAGTTCGTATTGATTAAAGATGAAATTGATAGTCCCATTGTGTGAGAATTATTAGTGTTCGTAGAAATCAATATTTATTTCGATAATAATTGATGGAGGTTATATTGACCAATCGTGTAATTAATTGGATAAATAAGCAATTAATTGCTATTATTTCACATGCTTATAACTATTTGTTTACATGTGTGTACTATTGATTCACATTCATGTACTATTAGGGGAGGTGGTTCAAGATTGATAATACTTGCATTACTAAATTAAAATAGAGGTATAGTTGAAGGTACTATATTGTAATTAGTTTTTTCACATGATTATACTACTAAGTCACATGAATGAACTATTAATTCACATTATTTACTATTAGGGGAGGTGGTGCAAGTTTGATAATACTTGCAGAACTAAATTAAAAATGAATAAAAAGAGGAAGGTATTATTCTGTAATATTTTGAGCCCCAAAACGCGCAGTTATCGAAACTATATTTTCCTATAAATAAAAGCTCATTCTTCCTTTATTTTTCACCAATTCACAAAAGCTATAGAGCAATTGTTATAGAGAGAAAGAAGAAGTGAAGTTCGCTACCTCACTATTCCAGTATCCAGTATTCTTCTAATGTAATTGGTATTATTCTTTTGTATTCATGAAGAGAGATATTTTCTTTCAATACTCGTAAGGGTTGTTATGCCATTCTTTATTATTCTGTTGGAATAACCTGTCTGTGCGGTCTATCGCATGCCTGGTGAATTTTGTTATTATTCCATTCTTTATTATTCTGTTGGAATATCCTGTATTTTTTATTACGCATGACCTGGTTCCCTTCTTTATTAGTTTGTCGGAATATCATGTCTATGCGTTTACGCATGACCTGGTTCCCTTATTTATTATTTTATTGGAATATCATGTTTGTGCGTTTACGCACGTCCTGGTTTCATTATTTATTATTCTATTGGAATAACCTGTCTATGTGGATTACCACATGCATGGTGAATGATCATTTGTATTCATTCCTTATTAAATTGTGGAAATGATTTGTTTACGTGGATTATGATGAAAGTCATAACAAATGCATTAGACTGATGAAAATCATGGGTATATGTAGTATTAGTAAGTGTTATGATGAGTTATATTGGTTATTATATGAAAACATGAAAGTTTCTTAGAAATCACACAGGGTTGAAAAATCAGATTTTGGTGAAAATGGAACATGAAATTTAATTGACCATATCTCCTATTGTAGATTTTCGTGTGGACAGATTTTAGCAAAGGAGTCAAAAACTGCAAAGTACTAAATTGCTACTGCCCAGAAATTTAAAAGGGCATTTTAGGCCACTTAATTTGTGAGAAAATTTTTGGCCTTTTGGGACATGGAAATATATGGTATAAAGTACCTCCTGTCCAAAAATGAGCTCATTCCGACTTAAAATGAGCAAGTTATGACTATTTCAATATTTAGGTTTTTTCGACGAAAAAAGCTATTACCGGAGTTCTATAACTCCGATGACCATGAAATTTAAACTGGAAGCTCACGTTAACATGTGTAAGATTTTGCCAAGATTTGGGAATTTCTGGAGTTAAACTTGAGGTAGCTAATTTCTTAAGGAATTAATTAGAAATTAATTTTTGAAAAATAGTAAATAAATTTTAAAAATTCCGAGAAAAATATATGTTCAATATGGGACTATATTATGCTAAATCTCAGAAAAGAAATATTTTTGGGACTGATTTGGTATTTTTTATGAAAATAATCTAGTTATGAGTAAATGAGTTAAATATGTTATGTGAAATAACAAAATTGAAAAATAGGCTTTTATGGCTTGGGAATCCTATACAAAGTATATGCAGATTTTTGATAAGGGATTTGATCATTGGTGATGAAATCTTATGAATATGGCATTTTTGAATGATTAAATACATTATTTGGTAAAGTGTAAATAATTAAACTAAATTGTTTATAAGTTTAAGAAATGATTAAAATATTATTATAATATTAATAATATTAGATTATGAGATTATTAAGTGATTGATAACATTTGGTTATTATTGAACGCTGGATGAATTCTATTATAAATGTTTAATATTTATCCTTTATCTCATTTGATTGATTCTTTATATCATTATCATTATCCTCATGCTTATATTATGATGAAAGTCATCTGTGGCCTGTAGTGCATAGATGGACTTGGTATGGTTATAACCAGGGATTATTCGGTATAATCATGACCGTAATATTACTAATGATGTGGAAAAAGTCCTCATTGGCCCGTAGTGCATTGATGAACAGTTTTTGGTATGATCATGGCTATGGATTCTCTTCGGCCAAGGGTGCAAAGATGAATTGTTTTATAGCATGATTAGGACCGTTGATGAAAACACGATTATCTTTGGCCCGTAGTGCATGGATAATTCGTGGTCGTGATACTAATGAATATCCTTGGCCTGTAGTGCAGGGATGATTCGATGTTGTGGATTTATTATTGAGCTGAGTCTCAGCGATGAAATATTAATTCATGGATGTGATAATAATGAATATCCTTGCCCGTAGTGCATGGATAATTCATGGATGTGATACTAACGAATATCCTTGGCCGTAGTGCATGGATAATTCGATGATGTGGATTATTTATTAAGCTGAGTCTCAACGATAAAATATTGGTTATACACTTTTAATTTGTAAAAGATAGTAGATATCATGCTCTACTTGGCTCTTCTAAAATACAGTTGTATGTCTTTGGCCTATAGTGCAAAGATGAATTGTTAATGAATATCTTTTGCCGTAGTGCAAAGATAAATTAATTAGTATTATTATGAGCAGAAATTATGATTTGGTATAACCATGATTTTTGATGTTTCAGGTGAAGATTGGTGATGAAAATTATCTTCGCCCTGGGTGCGAAGAGGAATTTAGAATCACAATTATGATTATGAGTTATTCATATGATTGTGGACATGAATTGTTGATTGATGTTACATGGATAAAATATTATTGATGGGCTTTTAACATGGAGAAGATAATAGACCTGATGGTCTATTTGAATCTTCTAATGGATTGCTCGTTCCGCTGCAACTATGGTTGAAAAATTTTATCATCTACCATATGTCCTAAATCTCTGATTTATTACTAATGAAGGCTATTGATGATGTAAATTATCTTTAGTCATGATATTCTTTGTTGGGCTAGTTGTGCTCACCCTTTTTGCTTCACAATTCCTTTCAGATAATAAGAGTGTAGCTGGGTCGAGCGGGGATAACAGGGGAATAAAACGGTGGTCTATAGTTGTTTCTCCCTAAATAGCATGGAAATAATTTGTTGAGAACTTTAGATAAGTTTGTCGTATTGTATACGTCATTTGATATTTAATTTTGGTGAACCGAATAGGGTGAGGTGAACCCAACTTTGGAAGGGTGTTTTACTACTATCATACGAGATGTCTAATGACATACAACCTCGTGATATTATAAGACATGGTTGCGCACATCCACTTACTGAGTATATCTACGAGCACTACCTATATGATCTTGGAGTATATTTGAAATATAATTTACATTTGGAGACAACGGAAATAATTATATGTCAAGATAAGACTCACCATTAAAAAGAAGATGATAGTAATCTTCTTATTTTTCTTTGGGGACTTTTGGGTCAACCAAGGATAATTCTGTGGATATATGATATCTATCATAACCTAGACGCGTGGCCTCCCACGTACGAAGGTTTCCTTGAGCACTTCCCAAAAATTTTAATTTCTAAAACAGTTTTTAACTGTACTTTTATGTAAAGTACCATTGTAAGGTTGTGGTTGAGGCACCATGAGAGTTACATACATTTGTATTAAAACTCACAGCTTATCTGTCGTCGTACTCTGCACGACAGTTTAACAGTTGTATAAATGAAGTTTATATTTGATTTTTATAGTATGATATCTGGCAAATCAAGATGGGTGATGTTTACCTATTTTTGGGGGCGTCACAACATGCTTCAAACTTCTTGTTTTGCTAGTTACCCTGCTGGTTTCTAGCACCCACGTTTCAATTCCACTTCCTCTTCAAGTTGTTGTTGTTATTGTTATTTCCACCACTACCACCTCCATTCTTAATCTCCACCTCATTCTTCTTCTTATTCTGTTCCTGATTTAACTTTATCACTTCCTCGCCCCCAGCTTCAGCGAGTATTGCTTTCTCCATCACTGCTGCGAAGGTCTTCAATTGGAACAGGGAAACCCTACTGTACAACCAGGGCTTAAGTCCCTGTTCAAACCTCTTCACCTTGCGTTCGTCCGTGCTGACTTGATAAGGCGCAAACCTTGCCAACTCGTTGAATTTAGCAGCATACTCGGATACCATCATCGTTCCTTGCTTCAGTTCCAAAAATCGAACTTCTAGCTGACTCTTTGAACTATCTGGAAAATAGGTCTCAAAGAATATCTCCTTAAACCTATCCCAGGTCATCATACATGGCCCTTTTCGAGTTTTATTGGCCTGCCACCAATAACTAGCCTCTGCTTTCAACATGAATGTTGCAAAAGCAGTCTTCTGGTCATCCCCTACCCTAGCGACATCAAACACCTTTTCTATCTCCATAATCCAGGTCTGTGCCTCGACTGGATTCATGGACCCACGGAATTCAGGTGGTTCAACCACCTTGAACTCCTTAAACATTGTTCCTTGGTTCTGTGGTTGATTCTGCAACGCTCCTGTCAGTAGCATCACTAGTTGTTGAACGGGGTTAACATCAACATTGTCGTTATTGGTTCCTTCAGTGGTTCTCTGTCGTGGTGGTTGACGTCTGGGAGGCATTTTCTGTTAAAAATACACTCATTAGATTATTATTCAACTCTTTTAAGAAATTTCTATTTAACCTGCCTCCACACAAGAAATAACCACATAATCACGTAACACTTTGAATTAAGTAACAACTTTTATTTATTCATAATTCTTTGAAAATATAAAATAATAGCATCACTGCTATTTACATTACTTTCCTGAACTACAAAAGTTTCAGGACAACATCATCATCATCATATCCCATAGGTTACATAACACTTGGGATTTATAACTTATTTAACATTTATTAATCGCATAACAACTACGATGTTCTACTAAGATACTGCTTAGCCTTACTACGTTCTTCCTCTATGATCCGGAACATTGTTTTGCGATCTAATAAGTACGATGGCAGCGTCTCAAACTGAATCGGATAACCCATGACCCGATACTGAGCTCGATTAACCACTGTGTTGAATACTCTGTTCATCTCTTCCATCTTTATTTTCTTTTCCTGTGCGTCTTTCACTGCTATCCCGGCTCGTTAAAACACCTCCTCATATGCATTTTCGGCTCTTGCCCTCTTTGTAGCTTCTTCCTTCAGCTTGTTCTTCAGTTCTGCGACCTCCTCGATCAGTTGTTCTTTCTCTCCTTCAGTCTGTTCTAGCTTCTCCTCGACATTAGTCAGTCGTTCCTCACGATCCTGGATCTCGTCGTCTTTCTGTGTTATTGCAGTCTGTTGTTCAACTACTATATCTTGCAATTCCTCGGCTGTATCCTGAAGTTCCACGTTACGGTCGTAGACTTCATCGTACATTCGAGCAGCTATCGAGGTTAATAAAGTCTCTTCCTCCTCGTCCTCGTCATCCTCATCCTCATCCTCTTGTGGCAACTCAACGTGATCCTCCTCATCCGTCTCCACATCATCATCCTCATCTTAAACCATGACCAACGGGGCTGACTCCCGTGGCAGTAGTTGTTCCCAAATAACCTGAATGTCGCGAGGCTCCTCCTCTATAGGCATCTGAGGTCTATCCTCCCTAACCTGACTAGATTCTCTGACATTAGTCATCCTGACAACAAAATTTTAATTTTTAATTATTAATCATTACTACTCGACACTCACGTGCACATAAGTTATAAATACATCAGCACATAAGTGTTTTATTACTTCCTCCTTAAAACTCGATAAGAGTTTATCATCACTATTTTTTCAAAGGTTACTTCCTAAGGCTTTTTGTAAGACCCCAACTTATTATAAATAAAATTGAATTTTCTCTATTTATTATCTTGAAATAATATGGAGTTAATTTGATATAATACTTTGGTTATGGGTGAAATGTGCAAATTTTGCAAAATAAGCAGGTGGTTATAAAATATTCATTGTGTCGGGGAATATTCATTTGGTCGTGGAATATTCTTTTTGTCAGGGAATATTCGTACGACGGCGCAGCCATTTATGGGCCCCATAACGGATAACTGTCAGATGAAGAAAACGACAAAGTTTGAGTTTTATAAATAACGACATAATTGTTACTGTTAACACTGTTTGAATACCTGGTGGTTAAAATACAGTAATACGCGTGGTTGCACAGTAGCACACGGTATTGCACATTATTGATAAATTATTGATCCTTACGTAAGAAGGCACTACTCAATAATTTTACAGTAGTTACTGTTCAATATTTTATTTTACTGATTCAATAATTGCTTCGTTGATATTTTATATTATTGTTGTTTTAATAATTGTCGCTGTATAGTATTTCCCATTATCAGATCAATAATTCATATTATTTGAATAATATTATTAGATAACATTATTGGCAATGTCTAGAAAGTTCTGTCAAGGAGAGGTTTGGTCACCTAATTGCGCGCCAGTAAGGAAAAATCCTTATTGGAAAGCCCCCTCTTTCCTAAGAACGGCCTGGTTGTCTTATGATTCTGTAATATTATTTGTGAATAATTAATTATTGATTCATATGATAAGGAAATATTTATTTTATGTGGATATAAATGTGAGATATATTTATTGTGGTTTAAAATGAAGGAGTTAATGTTGAGGTGTTTTATCAGTATTTTTGTCGGAATGGAGGTATTAAAAATTAAATCAGTATTTTTGAGATATATTGCGTGAGTTATAATTTTTAATCCGACCGTTGGATCGTTTTGATTTTTGGATATGTTATACATATATAAGTTGAGTATATGTCCACAAATTTTGAACTGTTAAAAATGAATGTATGATTTGTTATAAATTTTAAGAGGTGACTGGTTCAGAAATTGTTGAAGTTTTGGAATTTATCATTTTGGTGGAAAATTCTAGAATTGGTGGGCCCCACTTTTGGTTGGTGAGAAATGTACTGGAATTTTATTCAAATGTGGTGGGTGGGAATAGTAGCAGGTAAAGCCATCAGGTTGCAGGTCAAGTCTGCTTCGGCGTACTAACATTTTCCTATAAATAGAGGGCTAAGTTAGAATTGAAAATCACACCAGAAACAAGTTTTCTCTCTTTCTCTCTTTATATTATTGAGCGTATTTTGTGAGTATTTTGATACTTTGAGAGTTGCTATTTAGTACAAGTTACATTCAGCCTCATATCCGATATTCCGATCAGAAGTATTGTTATTTTGATGTAAGGGATGCTATTTCTTCTTCAATGATATTATTTTCTTCAATATCATTATGCCGAAATATTGGTTTGAAGTTTTTATTAAATTTGGAACTTTTTGTGTCGGGGTTACTATTCATGTATACGACACTATTTACGTATACGGCACTATTCACGAATACAACACTATTCACCGAAAAATGAAATTTTCTTCTTTTTATCCAAGATGTCTATTATGGTTACTATCTTTGATTGTAACCATGTTTTGATCTTTATTCTTGAATTTTGCTTCAAAATTAGTTATTATGGAGTATTATTGATCTTGGATAAACTGTAATACGAATCACTAATATTTGTTATTTTGTTTTACTGGATTCGTTCCTTTAAAATATTTTTCATCATCCTCAGTCCTAAATGATGATATTACTGAATATCTTTGGCCTGTAGTGCAAAGATGAATGATTACCTAATGAATATCTTTGGCCCATAATACAAAGATGAACAGGTGTTAAGATGAACATGACCAACTGGTAATACAAATGAATATCTTTTGCTTATAGTACAAAGATGAATATTTGATTAAAGATATATATTGATTGTTGTTACAGGGATAAAATATTGAGGATGGACTTTTAAATCTTAAAAGATAGTGGAATTCTTTCTCTACTTGACTCTTATAATGGATTGCTATTTCCGCTGCAGTTGTTGATCTAAAACTTGTTGTCTATTATATTTTATCAGATTTTTCCCTATTGAAGACTAATGATAAATTATTGTATATTATCTTAGTCATAATATTCTTTACTGGGCTAATTGAGCTCACCCTTTTCCTTTTTGTTCCATTTTTCTTCTCAGGAGGTGAGAACATAGCATGATCTAGTCGGGGTATGGAGTGATGGTCCTAGAAAGATGTTTTAGCAGTCCTCACTATTTCTATAAAATAGTGTTTGAATAATTGTAATGAGGACTTATTTGAGTGTGGATATTGTCTAGAAGATAATATTTGTATTTAAACTCACAGTATGTGTTGTCGTATTTTGCACGACAATTATATTATTGAAGTTATTGTTTGCTTTATGTACCATGTATTTGGCGACTCAGAATGGGTGTTTTATACCTATTTAGGGGCGTCACAGTTGGTATCAAAACTTAGGGATATGGTCTCTGGCGAAGGTCGAGGAATAGAATTAGGAGGGGAGAAATGAGTAAATCATTCGCTAGTGTGTCCTATCTAAGCTTATTTGTTGGTTGGTCATAATATAGGGATATTATGTGATATGTTAATTTGTTTAATTAACCCTTGTTTTATGGCAGTATTTACGAATGGCTGCTCAGAACGTTAACAATGGAGTGTATGAGACTATGGAAAAACCTTTAGTCACAAACCAGGATAACGTACAACAGGAAGGCAATATTCCTCCTATAAACAACACTACCGAGCAAACGATGAATGATGGAATGTTTAAGAGCTTTTTGCAGTTCATGCAAAATCAGACAAGAGAGACTCGTGTACAAAATACGGGTGGAAGTGATAGCAACGCGCGATCTGTCACAGCCAAGCAGTTCAAGGAGTTGGGACCACCAGAATTTATTGGAAAGCCAGATCCGAACAAGGCGGAAACGTGGGTCAAGCAAATTACTAAGATATTCGATATCTTGGGATGCACGGAGGAACAGAAGGTTCCATTCTCCACCTTTATGTTCCGCGATGAGGCAGACTACTAATGGTAGTCTGTGAAGCGTACCCAGCCTGCCACACTCAACATGTCTTGGGAAACTTTTCAGAAACTGTTCAATGACAAGTAATTTCTTGAAAGTATTCGTCATATGAAAGAGGTAGAGTTTATCAGACTGGAATAAAATAACATGACGGTGTCCCAGTACGAGGTGAAGTTTGCAGAGTTATCCAGGTTTACACCTCATTTGGTCGAAAATGAGGAACGAATGATGAGGATGTTTCTGAGAGGTCTAAAGCCCGAGATTCAGCAATATCTTATCTCTTATAAATTTTCTTTATATTCAGATGTTGTAAATAGGGCTCAATTATTAAAGCGAGATAATGAGTATGTGCAATCAAGGGACCACAACCAGGGTCATATCGGTGGCAGCAACTATCGGAGCAATGAAAACTAGCACGGAGGAAAGCATTCGGACAAAAGCGGTAACCACTCTGGTGGTAATCGTGGCCGTGATAATAGAAGGAGCGAGTCGGGAAGAGGTTTCAAAAAGAGAAGGTACAAAAATGATAACGTGAAGACATCAGTACAAACATCAACTATTTCTAGGGGAGGAGAATGAGCATCGGTCGTTTGTTACAAATACGGGAAAGAGGGACATATCAGCCCAAACTACCCACAACAATCCAAGGTATGTTATAACTGTGGAAAGGAGGGCCATATAGCTCGAAACTGTTTTGTAGCAAAACCAAGTTCAACAGGGATGGTAACTCCAAAGGCTGTCCCGGATTAGTCGAAATCAGTGGTTCCTGGAAGAGCGTTTGTCGTGACTGGCTAAAATGTGAGAAACCCGAACGAGGTGATCACGGGTAAGCTAATCTTGAATTCTTGCGAAGTTTATACCTTACTAGATACCGGTTCTACCTATTCATTTATCTCTCCTGCTTGTGCTCAACGTTTAAACTTGAATCCGGAGAAATTAGACTTTGATTTATTAGTGGAGATTCTGTTGGGTGAAACTTTCGTTACATCCACTATTTATAAATCTTACTTAATCCAAGTTGGCACTATCACATTACCTGTTGATCTTATCTCTTTAAAGATACTTGTTTTTGATGTGATTTTAGGAATTGATTGGTTAACCATTCATCATGCCAAAATTGATTGTTTTCGTAAAGTTTTTAGTTTTCATATTCCTAACCAACCTGTCATACGAATTCAAACAACTAAACCACTAAAATCAGTCACTGTCATATCAAGCCATAAAGCTATTCGTTTATTGAAAAATAGAAGTCAAGCTTTTTTAGCCCATGTTATGGATTTGAACAAAGACAAGTCGGATTTGAATAATATTTCTGTTGTTAAAGAATTTCCAGATGTATTTCCTGAAGAACTTCGCGGTCTACCCCCAGAACGTGGTGTTGAATTCTTTATTGACCTTGAAACGGGTGCAAACCCCATTTTTAAAACCCCATATCGAATGGCTCCTATTGAACTTCGGGAGTTAAAAGTCCAACTACAAAAATTGTTAGACATCGGTTTCATTCGTCCTAGTACATCTCCTTGGAGTGCTCCTGTTTTATTCGTAAAGAAGAAAGACGGGAGTATGCGACTTTGTATTGACTACCGAGAATTGAACCATATCACCATCAAGAATAGGTATCTGCTACCTCGCATTGATGACCTGTTTGACCAGTTACAAGGAGCACAATTCTTTTCAAAGATCGACCTTCGTTCTGGATATCATCAGCTGAAGATTAAAACTGAGGATATTCCAAAGACTGCCTTCAAAACACGGTATAGGCATTATGAATTCTTAGTCATGTCTTTTGAATTGACTAATACTCCTGCTGCTTTCATGGATATGATGAAACGAGTATTCAAGGAATATTTGGATCAGTTCGTTGTTGTCTTTATTGATGACATCCTCATCTATTCCAAAAGCCGTGAAGATCATAAGCACTATTTGAAGCTGATACTTCAAAGGCTTTGTGAAAAAAAGCTGTTGGGAGATTGCATATTATGATTTGATGTTTTAATGTATATGTTCATGATTATTTGTAAGGTCCTTAAATGAATATATGTACAAGGACTTAGTGATAGATCAAAATTATTAGGTTGATCTAATCTTTCAACATGTATCATTCTGATAAAGAATGTATAGATAGAAAGATCAAAACTGTTAGGTTGATCTTAAGATGTAATAGATTAGTCTTGAAGAAATTGTAGTGCATCAATCTGATCAACATTGCAGGAGTCAAGGTAGAAAACGTAGAGCCTGAAGATCGTAGTGTACCTGCCTTGAAGGGGACTCTTCGAAAATCGTAGAGTGGTCCCAACGTTTTCCGAGCCAACTCCACGATCGCAGTATCCTGAAGGAAACATGAAGTTTACAAGTCAACGATCGTAGTGTGCTCTCGGGAACGTAGAGTCAACAACACGAGCAAGTGAAGATCGTAGTGTGCAAGGGTTTAAGGGAAATCGTAGTGTTCTCGACTGATAGCATCGCAGTGTGCAAAGATGTTAAAGACGCTACGATTTAAATCGTAGAACACCACGATCCAAATCGTAGAGCATCATCTGTCTCATGTCAGAAAACGTCGAGCCTCATGATCTGTGTTTTCAACAAGTGAGGAATGGATCCCAGATGCTGCAGTGCTCATCAGTCCCAGAATATATGAAATATCCTTAGTATGCAACAAAGAAGCGTATTGAAGAAGCTAAGGATAGTACCATGGGTAAGAGGGACAAAACACCTTTTCAGGTGGTAGGTGAGAAAGCAGCCTGCAGTGTCAGTGGGCCAGAATGCAGAATTCAGAAGATGTGCATAAATGTCTCAATCACAGTACAGAAAGTTCAGACGCATTTAATGCCACAACGGATGGATCCAACGAATAGTTTTCAACATCACATATATACAGATCAGACAGATGAGAGAGAATTAAGAAAGCATTAAACAAACAACGTGAACATCACTCTCAAGCTCAACTCTACGATCTGAGATATTGCAAAGCTTACTCAGCTACTCAGTTCTTTAGAACAAGTGCTTACACAGCGACTGAGTAGCAACCATCAAGAACACAACATTATCAACCAACTGAAGAAGAGTACCAAGTCTGCTGGACTTGAAGAGTTCGTAGTGAACTGTAAGAAAGCCAAGTCTGCTGGACTTGAAGAGTTCAAGAGTCAACTAAGAAGTTCCTAGACTGCTGGTCTAGAAGGAATCTGTGTGATTCAGAAGTTATAACAGACATCCGTAGTGGATATCATACTCGTTGAGTAGAAGAGTGGACTAGGAGCTTTAAGTGCTCTGAACCACTTAAAACGATTGTGTCATTTACATTCACATCATAACTGCTATAACTGTTATAACTGCCATAACTGCCTCACCCTCATTACTCCAGTGCTTGGTAAAGAAGATTAAAACAAATATTAATTCCGCTAAGTTTTAATCACTATCAAAGAACTAGTTTAAAAAGAAAAGATTTTTAAATATCTATTCAACCCCCCTTCTAGATAACTATTGTGCCAACTAGGAACTAACAATTTGTATCAGAGCAGGTTCTATTTTACAGCTTATAAGCTTTAGTAGATCTAATGGCACTCATACCAAGCGAATCCAGGAACGGGGGAGGCAGCAAGCCACCAATGTGCAACAAGGATAAATTTGCTAACTGGAAAGTCAGGATGCAAGCATACATGGACTCAATAGATGAAGATCTATTTGAGACTGTTCAAAATGGGCCCTACATTCCAACCAAGCTTGCACAAACCACTGGCGATCCAAACCGTATACAGATCAAAGTTAAAGAAGAGTGGACAAACAACGAGAAGAGAGCTGTCCAACTTGATAAGAAGGCTAAGAACATCCTGTTCCAATCCTTAGAGGACGATCTGTTTGAAAATGTTGTAAACAGCAAAACAGCTAAGGAAGTTTGGGAAGCACTGCTGATCATGCACGAAGGAACTGAAGAATTCAGAGAGAATAAAGAGTCTCTCCTGACACAGCAGTATGAAATGTTCGCTCATGTGCAAGGAGAAAAAGTGACTGCAACCTATGAAAGATTCAACATTCTGCTCAACTCTCTACGAGCGTATGGGAAGATCTATCCTAACAAGGATCTAACCATAAAGTTCATGAAAGCCCTACCGAGCAGGTGGGATGCAAAGACCACAACAATAAGAGAATCAAAGAATCTTAATGAGATGACAGTTCAACAACTGTATGGAAATCTCCTGATCTACGAACTGGAGCTGACCCAACGCGTCAAAACCTTATCAGAAGGAAGAAGAAAGGATAAGGGTGTTGCTCTCAAGACAAATGAAGGTGTATCAAAAGTCATCACTGAGATTGACTCTGATGATGATGAAGACGATGACGATGACTTTGCTATGCTGGTAAAGAGACTAAGAAGGTTCATGCGACAAGGCAGAACCGGCAAGCCAAAGAAAGTCAGTAACTACGTCAGCCAAGAACAAATGAATGATTTATACTATAACTGCAAGAAACCTGGTCATTTCATTGCCAACTGCAACAAGCCTATCAAAGAAGAACTAAAGAAGAAATCTAATGCAAAGAAAGAATACAAAGGAACCAAGAGGCCTCAGAAAAGAGACAAAGTCCTGGTTGCCAGAGACCCGTGGAGTGATTCAGATAATGACTCAAATGCAGACTCCGGAGATGAGGAAGAACCACATATGGCCAATCTGTGCTTAATGGCCAAACATGCAAAGGACAAACAAAGCATAAACATACATGATGTAAGTCTCGATGAGGTATTTGATTTTAATTCTCCTGATGTAGATATAAGTGATTTAAGAACTGCTTTGCATAGCATAACCACTGATCTACATCAATACATGAAGTGGTTCAGAGTCTTGTCTAAAGATCATTAACTTCTTCAAGAGGAAAAGAAGAGAGTTCAAAGAAGAGCTTGAAACAGCCCTTCTAAATACCAATCTTCTGTCCAAGCTTGAGGCTAAGAATGAAACTTTAAAACAGACAAACACACTCAATGCACAAAGAGAGTTTAAGCTAACCTCTAAAATTGAGGATCTAGAGAAGACTATCTTTGCATGGAACAAATCCTCATCATCCATGGACTACCTGCTCTCTAGTCAGAGAAGCATATTCGATAGAACAGGTCTAGTCTTTGGGGAATTCATCTCAGAACCTTGTGTGGAAAAGACAATAGAAACTAGCACTAGTAATACCTCAAGTTTTGGTAGAGGCATTACCTTTGTGAAATCCTCACAGTTGGAAGAGTCAGTTCAACCTTATTCTACTATTTCTAGTTATATTCAGAAAAGTAAAGGATCTCATGCTGGTTTGGGTTTCATAAAGGAGAAGAGTAACCCAACCTCTACTATAAGACCCCGAATTTTATGAAATACAAATATTCAATTTTTTTATAATTACTATTCAGTAAATGGTTAAATTGATAAAAGTTAAGTTAAGGGTGATATATGAATTTTTTTTCAAAATACACAAGTGGTTATAAAATATTCATTGTTGTCGGGGAATATTCGTTTGGTCGTGGAATATTCTTTCTGTCGGGGAATATTCGTACGACCGGCGCATCCATTTGTGGGCCACATAACAGAATAACTGTCGGATGAAGAAAACGACAAAATTAAGTTTTTATAAATAACGGCGTAATCGTTACCGTTAACACTGTTGGAATACTAGTGTTGAAACGATGTTTAAAATCATCCGTTTATGAATTTTGGATATTTTAGGTTTGGAATTTGGAAAAACTCAAAGCTACAAAGTTGTAGAGAATTCGATTTCAGTCAGAATGGACATAAAATTTATATTTTTCTGATAATTGGGCTATTTTCTATGAATTGTTGAAGTTTCGGAAAATAAAATGATTTTTATTAATTTATGGGTGGGACACACTTGGTTATCAACACATGGGCTGCCAAATTTTGTTCAAAGATGGCTGGTGGCTGAGCTTGGTCAAGAGCATGCATAGGAATAAGGAAATAAAATAATATTAATTTATTATTCAGTCTCCTTTGGCGTTCTAGCATTTTCCTATAAATAGGTGCTTATGTTAGAATTGAAAATCACACCAGAAACATAAGTTTTCTCTCTTTCTCTATATTATCAAACATATTTTTGTGAGTATTTAGAAACTTTGAGAGTTTCTATTCGGTGCAAGGTTCCTTCGGCTTTTCATCCGATATTCTGGTCAGAAGTACTGCTCTTTTGAGGTAAGGGATTTTAAGGGTTATTATGTTTTTCAGTTCGTACTTCTTCCGTCCTTTAGAAAATTCAGGAAAAATTTGAAATGATATTTTGATGAGTTTTCTTGATTGTGTCCAAAAATGGCGATTTTTGGATGTATAGATTAAGAGTTATGAATTTTACGGGAAAAGACTATTTTAAAAGTAACCGCTTATAACTCCTTGTGGTTAACTTCAAAACTGATGAAATTTTTATTGAGAGTACATCTATATAATATCAGTGTAGTCTGTGAATTTCATAATTTTTGGATAAAAGTACAATTTATGATAAATGTCTAAATATTCGACGGTTTTGGCCATATAAAAAATAGTAAATGAATTTTAAAAATTCTAAGAAAAATATATGCTTAATATGGGACTACATTCTGCTAAATCCCAGGAAAGAAATATTTTTGGAACTGATTTGGTATTTTTCATGAAAATGGACTAGTTATGAATAAATGAGTTAAATATGTTATGTGAAGGAAGAAAATTGAAAAATATGATTTTATGGCTTGACAATCCTATATGAGGTATATGCAGATTTTTGATGAGGGTTTTGGTTATTGGTGATGAAATCTTATGAGTTTGAAATTTTAGGATGATTAAATGCATTATTTAGTAAAGTGTAAACAATTAAAATAAATTGTTTATAAGCTTAAGAAATATTATTCTTTCAATATCATTATACCGCAATATTGGTATGGATTTTATTGTGGAATTTCTACCTTTTTCATGTCGGGGTTACTATTCACGAGTTACTATTCATGAGTTACTATTCACGGGTACTATTCACGACAAAATTGGTTTCTTTTTCTAACCAAATTATATTTGATTTATGAATATTACTCTTGAGATTAAAACTATATGTTGATCATATTATTTTTATTATCATATATAACATTTTTATAACCCTAATGATGATAATTCTCTTTGACTTGAGTGTAAAGATGGGTAGATTTTTGGTATGATCATGACTATGGGTTCTCTTTGGCCAGTAGTGCAAAGTTGAATTGTTGACTGGTATGATCATGACCATTGAATTTGTAATTGAATATCTTTAGCTTAAGTACAAAGGTGAAATGATCAACATGGTTATAATTATTGTTTATATAAATTCTGAAATGATTATATATTTCTTTGAGATAATAATATACTTGGCCTGTAGTGTAAATATAAACAATTGATGAATATATTTGGTCTGTAGTGCAAATATGAACTGTTGAGGAATATCTTTGGCCTGTAGTGCAAAGGTGAATTGTTGATGAATGTCTTTGGCCCGTAGTGCAAAGATGACATGTTGTTGAATATCTTTGGCCAGTAGTGCAAAGATGAACATGTGTTGAGATGAACATGACCAACTGGTGATACAAATGAATATCTTTGGCCGTAGTGCAAAGATAAAATTATTAGTATGATTATGAACAGGAAATGTGATTTGGTGTAACCTTGATCTTTGATGTTTCAGGTAAAGATAGGTAATGAAAATTATCTTCGTCCTGGATGTGAACCAGAATTGTTGATTGATGTTACAGGGATAAAACATTGTTGGTGGATTTTTAACATGGAGAAGATAATAGACTTTATAGTCTATTTGATTCTTCTAATGGATTGCTCGTTCCGTTGCAACTATGGTTGAAATTTTTATCATCTACCATATGTTCTAAATCTCTGATTTATTATTGATGAAGGCTATTGATAATTTAATTATCTTTAGTCATGGTATTCTTTACTGAGCTAGTTGTGCTCACCCTTTTGCTTTACAATTCCTTTTAGGTAATAAGAGTGTAGCTGGGTCGAGCGGGGGTAACAGGGGAATAGAACGGTGGTCTCTAGCTGTGGAGTTCTCCCTAAACAGTATAGACAAGTGTGTTGTATACATCTTTTAGTAGTTATATTTGGTGAATCATATAGGGAGAGGTGAACCCAATGTTGGAAGGGTGTTTTGCCACTTTCATACAAGATGTCTAATGACATACAACCTCGTGTCATCATAAGATAGGGTTGTGCTCATCCACTTGCTGAGTATATTTACGAGCACTACCTATATAATCTTGGTATTTGTTTGAAGTATAATTCTCAATTTGAGACAGTGGAGATAATGATAAATCAAGAGAAGACTTACCATTGGGAAGAATATGATAGTAATCTTCTCATTTTTCTTTGGGGTATATTGGGTCAACCAAGGATAATTCTGAGGCCATATGATAGCTATCATAACCTAGAAGCATGGCCTCCCATGTACGAAGGTTTCCTTGAGCGCTTCCCAAAGATTTTAGTTTCTAAAACAGTTTTTGATTATACCTTTATGTAAGGTGTCACTGTGAGGTGTTGTCCACGGTTGGGACATGTGTCATATTTGGTATATATTTGTATCCAAACTCACAGTATATGTGTTGTTGTATTTTGCACGACAATTTTTGTAATAAAGTTGTAGTTATTTTCTGTATCATGTATTTGGCGACTCAGAATGGGTTGGATTGAATGGACCTATTTTGGGGTCGTTACATCTACTCACCAACCTCGAAGAATTGTAGAGTCAAGCGAAACCAACTCTACGAATCAACTGGGAAGGTACAGTAGAGGTAAGGCACACTCATCACAATTTATAAAACCTAAGGATACGTGGAAGAAAGAGAATCAGTTTAACAGAAGGTTAACTAAGGAACCACACAAGTCCAAGTGGAAAATGAATCACCACACACACACATGCATGCATCATAATAGATGTTTCACATGCAATAAATATGGTCATAGGGCTACAAAGTGTTATTATAACTCCATGCATGTGAGATCTAAGATTAGATAAATTTGGGTCCCCAAAGGAACTAACAATGAAGGACCCATGCAAATATGGGTACCAAAATGAAGGTTCAAATGTTTTGACATGAAAAGAGCTCCACGACCTCAACATAGTATCTGGACAGTGGATTCTCAAGGCATATGACAGGGAACAAAGCTCTACTATCTAACTATGTAGAAAATGAGGGTCCCTCAGTCTTTTTTGGAGATAACGGCTCGGGCAAGACAAGAGGATTTGGCTCTGCTGGCAATGGTGCAGTATCTTTCAGCAAAGTAGCTTATGTGGAAGGACTTCAACACAACCTTCTAAGTATCAGTCAACTCTACGACAAGGGTCACCAAGTAACATTTCTCACAACCAATGTCTAGTCAGAGATTTCAAGACATCTGCCATAAAGCTGACCGAAACAAGAGAAGGAAATGTTTACACAGTAGATCTTGGTCAACTAAGCTCTGATGAGACAATATGTTTTCTGGAAAAAACGTCTGAAGAAATGAGCTGGCTATGGCATAGAAGGCTGTCTCACTTAAACTTCAAAAGCATGTCCAAACTGGCATCAAAAGACCTCGTAGCTGGTCTACCCAAGTTCAACTTTGTGAAGGAAAGGCCATGCAATGCCTGCCAGCTTAGAAAGCAAACCAGAAGCTCATTCAAGAGCAAGACCGCCAACTCCATTGACAAACCCCTGCATCTGCTCCACATGGATCTCTTTGGGTCAATCCCAACAACTAGTCTTGGAGGAAAAAGATACTCTCTAGTCATAGTCGACGACTACACCAGATTCACATGGGTATTTTTCTTAACCTCAAAGGATGAGACAAGCTCCGAATTAATCAAGATGTTCAGACTGGTGATGAATGAGAAATGAGAGAAAATCAAGGCCATAAGAAGTGATCATGGAAGAGAATTTGATTTCTCAGAAATAGACAAGTTCTGCTCAAACAATGGCATCAGTCATAACTTCTCAGCTCCATGAACTCCTTAACAAAATGGAGTTGCTAAAAGAAAGAACAGAACCCTGATAGAGGCTGGAAGGACTCTACTAGCAGCAGCTCGTCTGCCTGAATACTTCTGGGCAGAAGCTGTCAACACTGCATGCTACACACAGAACAGATCATTAATTCACTCTACGATCAAGAAGACACCCTACGAACTGTGGAAAGGAAGGAATCCGAGTGTCAGCTATTTCCATGTCTTTGGCTATGCATGATATATTCTCAACAATGGAAAACAACATCTGATAAAATTCCAGCCCAAGTCAGACGAAGGGATTTTTCTTGGATATGCCTCAGACAACAAAGCTTAAAGGGTGTTTAACAAGAAGACACTGAATGTCGAAGTCTCAATACACATCATCTTTGATGAAACTGACTTAGACAAAACAGTGCCTCACGACACTACGACCGATAGTGTAGACACTACGAATGAAATCGTCGAGCTCAACACTACGATCGTAGTGCCAGATAGTGAAATCGTAGAGCATAATAATGAAATCGTAGAGAGGTACTTCCAAGACAGCGAGCCTCCACTCCAAGAAGAAGAAATAGACCTTGAAGATTTAAGACAGGAAGGCATCAGGATAGATGTCCCAACTGGTAACAGATGGGCAAGAGATCACACTCAGGATCTAATCATTGGAGATTCGAGTTCCAGAGTCAAAACAAGAGCTGCTACTCAGAATGAATGTTTTTATCTAAGCTTCCTTTCACAAATAGAGCCAAAGAAGATAGAGGATGCTATGGAAGACTCCAGCTGGATAGAAGCAATGCAGGAAGAGCTCAACCAATTTGAACGAAGTAAAGTATGGAGATTGGTACCAAGACCAAAGAGCCATCCTGTGATAGGAACTAAGTGGGTCTTCAGAAACAAAATGGATAAAGATGAGGTCATAACCAGAAATAAGGCAAGATTAGTGGCAAAGGGTTATTCTCAAGAAGAAGGTATCGACTACGATGAGACATTTGCACCTGTTGCCAGACTAGAAGCCATCAGAATCTTTCTTGCCTTTGCAGCTCACATGAAGTTCAAAGTCTTCCAGATGGATGTCAAGAGTGCATTTCTAAATGGAGAACTCCAAGAAGAAGTCTATGTAGAGAAACCTCCAGGTTTCATCAATCCATCTTTTTCCAATTATGTCTATAGATTAGATAAAGCCTTATATGGTCTTAAACAAGCACCTAGAGCATGGTATGAAACACTGACTAACTTCTTAATCAAAAATGGGTTCACTAGAGGTAGAGTAGATACCACACTGTTTCTTAGAAAGCATAAAGACAAAGTCTTACTAGTTCAAATCTATGTTGATAACATTATCTTTGGTTCTACTGACGAAAAGTTATCCACGAGATTCTCTAAGCTAATGCAGAGCAAGTTTGAAATGAGCATGATGGGTGAGCTGAACTTCTTCCTTGGACTGCAAGTAAAGCAGACTAAAGAAGGAATTTTCATAAACCAAGCCAAGTACATCAAAGACCTACTAAAGAAGTATGGCATGGAATCAGCCTCTCCCATGAAAACACCAATTGCTCCTGCAACCAAGCTTGACAAGGATGAGAAAGATAAAAGTATTGATATCACTCAATACAAAGGTATGATAGGGTCTCTTTTATACCTAACTGCCAGTAGACCAGATATAATGTTTGCAATATGCATATGTGCTAGATTTCAGGCTAACCCTAAAGAGTCACATTTGCCTGTTGTAAAGAGGATCTTCAGGTATCTCAAGGGTACACCCTACTTGGGGTTGTGGTATCCCAAGAAATCCTCATTTGAACTAATAGGATACACAGATGCTGATTTTGCAGGATGCAAAATTGATAGAAAAAGTACCAGTGGCACTTGTCAACTTCTTGGAAACAGACTTGTGTCCTGGTTTAGCAAAAAGAAAAACTCAGTGTCTACTTCAACTGCAGAAGCTGAATATATTACTGCTGGCAGCTGCTGTGCTCAGATCCTATTGATGAGAAATCAGTTAGCTGACTATGGGTTCGATTTCAAATCTATTCCCATACACTGTGATAACACAAGTGCCATAGCAATAACTCATAATCATGTCATGCATTCTAGGACCAAGCATATAGAAATAAGGTATAACTTCATTAGGGATCATGTGCAAAATAGAACTATATCTTTACAATATATCCCTACTGAAAATCAACTTACTGATATTTTTACAAAACCACTAGATGAATTCAGATTTAATAAGTTAATAAGTGAGCTAGGAATTCTAAATCTACAACCATGAAATATATGCTCTAGATTGTGCTAACCATGACATATACAAAGGCTGAACTCAAAATTGTAGACATGATTAAGGGAAGTTCACGATCGTAGAGCTGAACAGACAACTACCTCAACGATCATAGCAAGATCTCAACCATCTTAGTGCAGACTCAACGATGACAAAAGCTCATCATGTGATGACAAGCTTCATAACAAGGCAATCTCTCTAAGAGGTGGCTCAGGAACAAACCTAAACCTTGAATCTCTCCAAGAGGTTGGCCCTTCCCGAGTTGCCTTAAAAGAATGCTTTATCAAAAACTCATCACAAAGATTCGGACAGACTCGACGATCGTAGGACAGACTCGACAATCGTAGGACAGACTCAATTAATGCTGATCAGACTCAACGACTACTAGACAGACTCGACGATCGCAGGACATACTCAACGAATAGAAGACTACCTCTACGATCGTACTCATCCCAAAGTCACCTTAGCTCTGAAGACACAAAGGACAAATCAATACATTCCTACTCAGTCAAAATCGTAGAGCCAAGCAAAAGGTGACACCTATCCCACTAAGTCAAAAAGAGAGAGGGAAGTTACAAGTACAAATTGAAACCGTGTTTTTGAAATCTGAAGTTCAAAAGATTATATCTCCCATTCTCTCTCTCTCTCAAAGTAAAACCCTAAATTAGTAAAAAGCTCAGTCGTATCTCACTTCTCAACTACAAAATCAATGGCTGCTTCAAATGTAATTTCAGGCTACAAACTCTGCTTTGACGAGTTCAAGAATGCTCCACCAAAATTTCACAAGACGCTGGCCTTACGTAAGAAGGCAGGTCTCGAAGAGGCGTTGAGCACCGATACACTCATCTATCCCAAGCTAGTGAAGGAGTTCTATATGAATGGTGTGTTCGAACACAACACCATCACTACTCGAGTAAAGGGAGTAGAAATGAGACTAAGGGAAGAGGACTTCAATCTAGCCCTAGGTTTCAAGAATGAAGGGCACCCATTTCTAGACAGCATAAGCTTCCAAGAGGGATTGAAGAAAATGCACCACAAGAAGAATCCATCTGTGAAAGGCTACAAAAAGAATGAGTTCCCTCAAAGGTATGAATTTTTGGCTGACATTATTAGGAAATACATCTGCTGCAAGAGCTCAGGTCACGACTCGGTAAATGAGACTCAGCTTAAGCTCATGAAGGCCATGATTTATGGCACACAACTCAACTATGGGGCTGTATTGCTCGAGTGGATCATCAACTCGAAGAAATCAAAAAGCACTCTGAAGATGTTGTATGGGAGATTCATAAGCATCAGTTTGCAATCTGCACTGGGTGACAAAATTGGGGGTGATGAAGGAGAAGCCATCAACCCAAATCAAAGAATGACCCGGTAGTTGTTTGAGAACTGGAAGAGAAACCCTGCTGAGTATGTTCGAATGATGACAGAGTCCAGTGGGAGAACTGGGGAACTAAAGGAGGCAGGCTTTCCAGGTGACATGTCTGTTGTCAGGGAAGTTGAAGAAGAAGGAGAAGCAGACAAGGAGAACCCTCTGCTCTTGCCAGAAAAAGCAAGGGCAAGATAAATCGAAGAGCCTCAAAGATCTACAACTGAAATTCCTATAGAGTCCTCTGATATAGAGACTCTAAGGAGGCTAAGAAAGAAGCAACAGCAAGAAGAAGCTGAAGAGGATCAAGCCACTATATCACAGATCCTAAAGAAGAACAAAATTGGTCATAAGTCCAAAAGACTAACAGTTTCTTCAATCGTAGAGTCTCTGTTATTCTCTAAAACCAGGCCAAGTGTGGCAGAAATGGAAGAAGCTGCTTCAAAAAGAGTGGTTGTTCAACATGACAAAGCTAAGACTCAAGAGAGTCCAGAAGTTGTGGCTAAACCCAGCAAAGCAAAAAGAAAGCTGGTCAAGAAGTATATTCTTGAGAATGAAAAGGTGCTGAAAAAGGAAGCCAAGAGTGTGGCTGCAAAAGAGGAACAGCCCCAAGCAAATAAAGAGGACAGTGTTCCAGGTGAGGGGGAGATCCCTAAAATTCTCATGATTGAGTACACACCGGCTGAGGGGGAGAAGTCTACAGCTCAAGAAGATGTTCCAGCTGAGGGGGAGTTTCTGATCTCTCAAGAAGATGTTCCAGCTGAGGGGGACTTTCTGAATCTACAAGAGGATGACCATGCTGAGGGGGAGCCTTATGATATCCCAATGGCAGAAGAAGAGGTTTCTACCCAAGATAAAGTTGAATCAATTCCAAACTTTCCAAAGACCATTGAGATAATGGAATCTTCAGAAGATACCAAAGAAGAGGAAGAAAATGATGATGATGAGCTTAAAATCACTGGTGTAGGGAAAGATGGATTTAGGAGCTATCTATACACTCAACTGTTTTCCTACCTACCCATGATGGCATACTATCAAGCTCAAATCCTGAACTCATGGGATCACATGTTCTGGAGCTTCAAGGAATATCCAGCAATCTCAGTTCTGGCTAATGGATTTCCAGGGAAAGTCATCTTTGCCAAGAAGCTGCTTACCAACCATTCCTCATCCAAGGATAAACTTGAGGTATTGACTATTCCTGATCTCTTCCAAGTTAATCACTTGCCATCATCTTCATTCAGTCAATTCTATGAATTTCCTCGATGGATGGAAGTGATTCTTCACCAACTCAATCAGTTTTTAGTTACAGAATCTCAAAATTATGTAACTGAAGAACCAAAAGAAGTCAACCTTACCCTGCTTCCACAAATCACCAACTCTACGATTCAAGACTCCAGCCACATCGTAGAATCCAACATTGAAATCGTAGAGTCACCTATCCCAGACATCCAAACCCAAGCCCCTCCAGCTGATATACCATCCTCCTCATCACATGACTACTTCAGTCTTGATCTCTCTCTTTACAATTTGCAAGATCAATCTCAACCGAGAACCCCTCCAATGAACAATCCTCAAGCAAATGATTCCCAAGCCTGCCTACCAAGGATGACTTGAAAGACACCTATGAGAAAATGGTCAAGTCTATAGAAGCAAGTTTGGAAACTCACTTTGATCTCATCAATATCCGGCTGAATCAAATGATCACAGCTGCAAATAATTTCCATGGCACTATGAATACTAAGCTTACAAAGAGGCTAAGAGAAATTATCAAAGAGATTCTAAAGAGTATGTCGGACAGAGATGAGATCCACTTCTAGAGAACTGCCCAGCAAAGAGAGGCTGTACTCGAAATGCAGAAACACTAAGACCTTCAACATAAAATTATGCTGGACAACATCCTCAACTTGAAAGCTTCTGTCTACGACTTCCAGCAATCTTATGCAAATCAGGACAAACATAATGATATAATTCTTTCAGTTCTCCAAAACAAAGAAGCAAGATCTAAAAAACAGATCAAGGAAAATAGAGAGGACATTGCTCAGACACAAAGCCAACTGAACGAGCTTGTCCAAGGTGTTAATCGACTGTCTGCCGATATTCGAACCCTTGATGCTGACATAAAGGGGGAGAATAAAGGGAAAGGAGTTCAGGGAGGACAAGGCAGAGGCAGAGGAGGTCATGGAACTCAAGAAATGGGAAGAGGACAATATCAAGCTCAAGTGTCACAAAGCCCTCTTGCAAGACAATTCCACAATCAGACTCAATGATCTGATCAACAGAGAATTGTAATGGCTATACCATTAAGCCGTCAGGAGTCAACTCCCAGCTCACAAGATGTGTCTACTGTACGCATAAGAATGCCAACTGGAGATCCTGCATTCATGTACAGGCATGAGGAGAATCCAATACTAAGTCTAAGCGAGCTGAAAGAGTTAACCAGAAACGAGGAAGCTCAAAGAAAAAGAAGGGTTGAGGAATACGCCAACCCACCTCCACTAAAGAGGTCAAGGAAACAGAGATAAGTTGAAACTTAAATTTCCTATTGATGTAATGTTGAATTGTAATATCTTCTTATCATAAATAAATTCATGCTTATTCTCTAGAAATTTCAGCTGTTCACTGAAATACTAAGTCATGTTTAAATTTCCTGCAAATGCATCTAGTCACTAATAATCATGACAACAAATCTCCTTGGTTATGTCAACATCAAATGGGGGAGATTGTTGGGAGAATGCATATTATGATTTGATGTTTTAATGTATATGTTCATGATTATTTATAAGGTCTTTAAATGAATATATGTATAAGGACTTAGTGATAGATCAAAATTGTTAAGTTGATCTAATCTCTCAACATGTACCATTCTGATAAAGAATGTATAGATAGAAAGATCAAAACTGTTAGGTTGATCTTAAGATGTAATAGATTAGTCTTGAAGAAATCGTAGTGCATCAATCTGATCAACATTGCAAGAGTTAAGGCAGAAAACTTAGAGCCTGAAGATCGTAGTGTGCCTGCCTTGAAGGGGACTCTTCAGAAATCGTAGAGTGGTCCCAACGTTTTCCGAGCCAACTCCACGATCGCAATATACTGAAGGAAACATGAAGTTTACAAGTCAACGATCGTAGTGTGCTCTCAGGAACGTAGAGTCAACAACACGAACAAGTGAAGATCGTAGTGTGCAAGGGTTTAAGGGAAATCATAGTGCTCTCGACTGATAGCATCGTAGTTTGCAAAGATGTCAAAGACGCTACGATCTAAATCGTAGAACACCACGATCCAAATCATAGAGCATCATCTGTCTCATGTCAGAAAACGTCGAGCCTCATGATCTATGTTTTCAACAAGTGAGGAATGGATCCCAGATGCTGCAATGCTCATCAGTCCCAGAATATATGAAATATCCTTAGTATGCAACAAAGAAGCGTATTGAAAAAGCTAAGGATAGTACCATAGGTAAGAGGGACAAAACACTTTTTCAGGTGGTAGGTGAGAAAGCAGCCTGCAGTGTCAGTCGGCCAGAATGCAGAATTCAGAAGATGTGCAGAAATGTCTCCATCACAGTACAGAAAGTTCAGACGCATTTAATGCCACAACGGATGGATCCAACGGATAGTTTTCAACATCACATATATACAGATCAGACAGATGAGAGAGAATTAAGCAAGCATTAAACAAACAACGTGAACATCTCTCTCAAGCTCAACTCTACGATCTGAGATATTGCAAAGCTTGCTCAGTTACTCAGTTCTTTAGAACAAGTGCATACACAACAACTGAGTAGCAACCATCAAGAACACAACATTATCAACCAGCTGAAGAAGAGTACCAAGTCTGCTGGACTTGAAGAGTTCGTAGTGAACTGTAAGAAAGCCAAGTCTGCTGGACTTGAAGAGTTCAAGAGTAAACTAAGAAGTTCCTAGGCTCCTGGTCTAGAAGGAATCTGTGTGATTCAGAAGTTATAACAGACATTCTTAATGGATATCCTACTCGTTGAGTAGAAGAGTGGACTAAGAGCTTTAAGTGCTCTGAACCACTTAAAACGATTGTGTCATTTACATTCACATCATAACTGCTATAACTGTTATAACTGCCATAACTGTCTCACCCTCATTACTCTAGTGCTTGGTAAAGAAGATTAAAACAAATATTAATTCCGCTAAGTTTTAATCACTATCAAAGAACTAGTTTAAAAAGAAAAGATTTTTAAATATCTATTCAACCCCCCATTCTAGATAACTATTGTGCCAACTAGGAACTAACACAAGCTATATGCCAAGCTGAAGCATTGCGAGTTCTGGCTTGAGGAAGTAGCATTCCTTGGGCACGTGGTGTCAAAACATGGAGTATCTGTCGACCCGGCGAAGATTGAAGCCATACAAAGTTGGGAGCAACCAAAGTCGGTGATTGAAGTACGTAGTTTTCTGGGTTTAGCTGGTTACTATTGGAGATTCGTGGAATGATTTTCTCGAATCGCTACTCCGTTAACTCAGCTGACTCGTAAAGATACAAAATTCGGTTGGAGCGAGGATTACGAGAAGAGTTTCCAAGAACTCAAGAGGAGACTCATTTCGGCACCTATTCTAGCAATACCATCCGGTTCGGATAGATTTTTTATATACAGCGATGCTTCAGGCAAAGGGTTAGGATGTGTTCTCATGCAACATAGGAAAGTCATAGCCTATGCCTCGCAACAACTCAAAGAATATAAGAGGAATTATCTTACTCATGATTTGGAGTTGGCAGCAGTCCTTTTCGAGTTGAAGATCTGGAGACACTACCTATATGGGGAGAAAGTGGAGATCTATACAGATCATAAAAGCCACAAATATTTTTTCACCCAAAAGGAACTCAACATGCGGCAGCGGCGTTGGCTTGAGCTGTTGAAAGATTACGATCATACCATCCAATACCATCCTGGAAAAGTAAACGTGGTAGCTGATGCATTGAGTAGAAGATCGTATGCGAGTACGAGTGCAATGTTGTTAACACAAAGGTCCATTTTGTATGACTTGCAAAGGATGGATATAGAGATGAAGGCTCCAAGTACCCACGTGATGATATCAAACATACGAGTAGAACCGACTTTAATCGATAAAGTTAAAGTTACTCAAGCTACGGATATGGAGCTGATGCGTATGAAGAAGAAAGTGCAAAAAGGTGCTATTCCAGAAGCAAGAATCGATGAAGAAGGAATACTTTGAGTCAACTCTAGACTTTGTGTTCCTAACAATTCTGACTTGAAGCATAGAATCGTGATGGAGGCACACAACACCCCATTTGCAATCCATCCTGGGAGTACCAAAATGTATCATGATCTTCGACATACATTTTAGTGGAACAATATGAAGAGAGAGATCGCGGAATTTTTATCGAGGTGTTTAACCTGTCAACGTGTAAAGGCAGAGCATCAAGTGCCAAAGGGTCCATTACAACCAATTGAGATTCTAAAATGGAAGTGGGAACACATTACCATGGATTTTGTTACAGGTCTTCCCAAAGTTTCTCAAGGCATAGATGCGATTTGGGTTATTGTTAATAGATTAACCAAGTCTGCTCATTTCTTGCCGATACATGAGACTTATTCCCTTGAACGCCTTGCTCGTATGTATGTGAATGAGATTGTAAGATTGCATGGCATGCCAGTATCCATAGTTTCGGATCGTGACCCAAGATTCACTTCGTAATTTTGGGTTAGCTTGCAGAAATCTATGGGCACGGATTTACGATTCAGTTCAGCATACCATCCTCAAACGGACGGACAATTAGAGAGGACTATTCAAACCCTTGAAGATCTATTAAGACACTGTGTCCTAGATTTTAAATGAAGTTGGGATAAGTACTTGCCACTGGTGGAATTCTCCTACACAACAGTTATCAAGCAAGTATAGGCATGGCTCCATTCGAGGCGTTGTATGGAAGAAAATGTCAGTCTCTAGTATGTTGGGACGAGGTGGGTGAAGCAACATTGTTGGGACCAGAATTGGTACGCATAACTACAAAGAAGATCTAAACGATTCGACAACGTATACAAACGGCACATGATCAACAAAAGAGTTATGCGGATCTTCATAGAAAGGACGTGAAATTTAATATTGGAGATTATGTACTATTACGTATTGCTCCAAAAAGCTCAATCTATGATTTGTTGGTCCATTTGAGATACTTGACCGAATAGGAAATGTGGCTTATAGACTCGTATTACCTCCAAGTATGTCTCATGTTCACAATATTTTCCATATATCTATGCTTCGTAAATATGTGAAAGACCCGAACCACATTATTGCGTTAGAACCAGACGAGATAGCCGAAGATTTAATGTACGAGGAGGTACATGTTAAGATTTTGGATATGAAAGAGCATGTCTTACGCACCAAGGTTATACCATAAGTTAAGGTTTTGTGGAAGAACCATGTTATTAAGGAAATGACCTGGGAGTTGGAATCGGAAATGAAAGCGAGGTACCCTCACCTTTTCGAAACACCAAGTATGTACGTCAATTTCGAGGACGAAATTTCATAAGGAGGGGAGGTTGTAAGAACCCAACTTGTTATAAATAAAATTGAATTTTCTCTATTTATTATCTTGAAATAATATGGAGTTAATTTGATATAATACTTTGGTTATGGGTGAAATGTGCAAATTTTGCAAAATAAGCAAGTGGTTATAAAATATTCATTGTGTCGGGGAATATTCAATTAGTCGTGGAATATTCTTTCAGTCGGGGAATATTCGTACGACGGCGCAACCATTTGTGGGCCCCATAACGGATAACTGTCGGATGAAGAAAATAACAAAGTTTGAGTTTTATAAATAACGGCGTAATTATTACCGTTAACACTGTTTGAATACCTGGTGGTTAAAATATAGTAATACACGTGGTTACACAGTAGCACACGGTATTGCACAGTATTGATGAATTATTGATCCTTACATAAGAAGGCACTACTCAATAATTGTTATAGTAGTTACTGTTCAATATTTTATTTTATTGATTCAATAATTGTTGCGTTGATATTTTATATTATTGTTGTTTCAATAATTATCACTGCACAGTATTTCCCATTATCAGATCAATAATTTATATTATTTGAATAATATTATTAGATAGCATTATTGGCAATGTCTAGAAAATTCTGTCAATGAGAGGTTTGGTCACCTAATTGCGCGCCAGTAAGGAGAAATCCTTATTGGAAAGCCCCCTCTTTCCTAGGAACGGCCTGGTTGTCATAAATATGATTCTGTAATATTATTTGTGAATAATTAATTATTGATTCATATGATAAGAAAATATTTATTTTATGTGGATATAAATGTGGGATATATTTATTGTGGTTAAAAATGAAGGAGTTAATGTTGAGGTGTTTTATCATTATTTTTGTCAGAATGGAGGTATTAAAAATTAAACCATTGTTTTTGAGATATATTGCGTGAATTATAATTTTTAATCCGACCGTTGGATTGTTGTGATTTTTGGATATGTTATACATATATAAGTTGAGTATATGTCCACAAATTTTGAACCGTTAAAAATGAATGTATGATTTGTTATGAATTTTAAGAGGTGACTGGTTCAAAAATTGTTGATGTTTTGGAATTTATCATTTTGGTAGAAAATTCTAGAATTGGTGGGCCCCACTTTTGGTTGGTGAGAAATATGTTGGAATTTTTATTCAAATGTGGTTGGTGGGAATAGTAGCAGGTAAAGCCATCAGGTTGCAGGTCAAGTCTGCTTCGGCGTGCTAACATTTTTCTATAAATAGAGGGCTAAGTTAGAATTAAAAATTACACCAGAAACAAGTTTTCACTCTTTCTGTCTCTATATTATCGAGCGTATTTTATGAGTATTTTGATACTTTGAGAGTTGCTATTTAGCACAAGTTTCATTCAGCCTCATATTTTATATTCCGATCAGAAGTACTGTTATTTTGATGTAAGGGATGTTATTTCTTCTTAAATGATATTATTTTCTTCAATATCATTATGCCGAAATATTGGTTTGAACTTTTTATCAAATTTGGAACTTTTTGTGTCGAGGTTACTATTCACGTATACGACACTATTCACGTATACGGCACTATTCACGAATAAGACACTATTCATTGAAAAATGAAATTTTCTCCTTTTTGTCCAAGATGTTTATTATGGTTACTATCTTTGATTGTATCCATGTTTTGATCTTTATTCTTGAATTTTTCTTCAAAATCAGTTATTATGGGGTATTATTGATCTTGGATAAACTGTAATACGAATCTCTAATATTTGTTATTTTGTTTCACTGGATTCGTTCCTTTAAAATATTTTTCATCATCCTCGGTCCTAAATGATGATATTACTGAATGTCTTTGGCCTGTAGTGCAAAGATGAATGATTACCTAATGAATATCTTTGGCCCGTAGTACAAAGATAAACAGGTGTTGAGATGAACATGACCAACTGGTAATACAAATGAATATCTTTGACCTGTAGTGCAAAGATAAATATTTGATTAAAGATGTATATTGATTGTTGTTACAGGGATAAAATATTGATGATGGACCTTTAAATCTTAGAAGATAGTGGAATTCTTTCTCTACTTGACTCTTCTAATGGATTACTATTTCCGCTGCAGTCGTTGATCTAAAACTTATTGTCTATTATATTTTATCAAATTTTTCCCTGTTGAAGACTAATGATAAATTATTGTATATTATCTTAGTCATAATATTCTTTACTGAGCTAGTTGAGCTCACCCTTTTCTTTTTTGTTCCATTTTTCTTCTCAGGAGGTGAGAACATAACAGGATCTAGTCGGGGTATGGAGTGATGGTTCTAGAAAGATGTTTTAGCAGTCCTCACTATTTCTGTAAAATAGTGTTTGAATAATTGTAATGAGGACTTATTTGAGTGTGGATATTGTCTAGAAGACAATATTTGTATTTAAACTCACAATATGTGTTGTCGTATTTTGCACGACAATGGTATTACTGAAGTTATAGTTTGCTTTCTGTACCATGTATTTGACGACTCAGAATGGGTGTTGTATACCTATTTTAGGGGTATCACACTTTTCCCCACCTAAGATTCCTAACCTAAAGCTTTGATACCAATTTGTGACACCCCCAAATCAAGGTACTTCATTCCCACAAGATTTGGTGTTCACTTAATCAAAATATTCATACTATCTACCCAAATAAAATAATATGTAAACCATAAATCCACCCTTTAAATAGGGTTACATTATTAAATCCAAAAACATCCCAGGTTGTCTAACCTTTAAACATCATATAAGTGCGGAAATAAAATTTATTACATCACATCATTATTTAAAAGTCTATGATCATAACAATAATTAAAATTACAAGTCTTCATCACTTGTACATTTTTTTTCCTTTCTTTTGCTAGTTGAAGGTCCATCTACCTTCTCAACTGTAGTTGCAATGAGTATATAAATATGCAAGAGTGAGCAAAACAATTGCTCACTGGATATAACAATGGATCAACAGAAGAATAATAATAATAATTGCCAACAATAGGTTCATCAAAACTGAATAGTACTTTAACGATGATATATAATCAAAAACTAGAATCCAAAATATGAAATATATCTAACTGAGGGTCATAAGATCATGAACTATGTCCACAGTTGTGAGTAATCTTTCAACTCCAACTTTAACATTCATAAGACTATAAGGACTCTTCGTACAATGTATTGTGCACAAACATTTCAACGTTAAGCGTAAATTATCCCCTAATAATAATAATAGGATTGTTCATCTCAGTATTTAGAGTACAAGTCCGCACCAAAGAAAGTTTGGTTTGGATAAGCTTTCAAGGGTAATTTAGAGTTTAACAATCATCAACTAGGGAACAAGTTGAATCAATAGTGTGAAATAACACAACAGTTGATAAATAATAAAATAATATGGAACAATGAATAAGCGTAAGCGAACTAACTATATCTTGAACTCATGCTTAAAAACAACTACAAAGCATAAGTATTGAATGACAACAAACATTGCGAGAATAATATTAAACTAGGACTATGAATTATGGAATATGCTTTAAATAATAACAAGATGAACATTAATCTTGCTCATTATGAGAATAGCTTGTGTCAAGTATATGAGATAAGGTAATTCAACAATAAGAATTAGAATTCAAGAAAATTGCATTCATAATATCCGAATGACAATAAAGAAACTTGTCTAACAATAAACAAGTTAGAATGCATCAATAAATATTGGAATTCAAACTTATTCGAATAAAGTTAAAGTCATAGCTAACTTGCTCAAATAATGATTAGAAGTACAAAAGTTCGCTTAATGAAAGGTTAAAGTAAGAAACTTGCTCAATGTAAAAAGATAGGTTTAGAAAACTTGCCTCGAGCGTAAGCTATAATATTATCTCACGTTCAACTACATATAGGTTTAGAACCATCATTTATTAGATATACCACAACATATGCATTTCTAGTTAGACTTGTTATGTTAACACAAGTCTTAAGCTACTATTCAAATATCGGAAAATCCAAGTGTTAATCTTCGTAACACCTATTCACTATTTATCATGTTTAATAAATCAAAACACGTCCCTTTCATAGTTTACCAACTTTTACAACGTTTGAATTACTAACCACATTTCACTATATTGATGTAACCTTGTCATTACTCATTTGACATGTTAACACAACCCTAACCCATGCTATGTTGCTATTCCAAGTCTGCAGCAGCAGCAGAAATCAGTATCTCAAACCAGGGTATGGCGCAGATGCGCCATACAAAGGCTTGGGACCGGCGCAGCTGCGCCATTTTTTGCCTTGGCACCGGCGCAGCTGCGCCGGTGCACAGACAGACGCCGAAACGGTTGATGAAAAATTACCGACTTTAGCCCAACAAACACAAATTTTACCCACCAAACAATGATAATAACACAAACAATTGATATAAACTAATCATAAACATGTTTGCTAACATTTACAACCAATTAGAACAATTTAACACCAACTAAAACTAGTTTAATTTCTCAATTCATATTTTCATACAAAAACTCAATTTTTGATATTCATTCTAAAAATCATCATTGTGAATTCAATACTTGGCCAAATCACTTCATTCAAGTTACGTTATGCTTGATTCTTAATGAACTAACATATACAAGCTTCAATTTATAATTTTACATACTAATTTACCACTATAATTGATACTTTTCATGAACCATATGAAAACATATACATTAATATTATTTTCTTCCTACTGTCAACGAATTTAGCATACAAATTCTTGCTTAAACATAAACTCTAATCATCATAAACACGTATAATCACAAGTACCCAATTATCTAACAATAATTTGAAGAGATGAAATTCACAGAGCATGAAAATTTTGTCGTGAAACCCATATATGCATATATATATATATATATATATATATATATATATATATATAATATAGAGTTTATGGAACATACCTTCAAATGGTCGAACAATTCTTGCTAAACTCTGAAGTTGCAGAAAATTTCTTAATTTCTCTCTCAATTCTCTCAACTTTCACTATCAAGCTCTATCGAACTCTCTTCTCAACATGGCCAAATACTAAGTCACGTAGCACTTAAGCGCAAAGGAAAAAAATTGATAAACTTAATAATCCTAATAACTACCATCAGTTAAAAGAAACGTATATATTATAAATATATTATATTTACTATTTTAATAATATTTTTTTATTCTATTTATTTTATTTAAATTCAAAAATTAGAAATCCCAAAAACCATAAGTCTTGTTTGGCAAAACCCTTTAAATTTAAAGAATTAATATCCTTGAACCTTGTTTGGATAAAACTAAATTAAACTACTTTAATTTATTTTAATAACTCCTTATAATATAGTTATTTGTCACATTTTATTTAGTCAAACTTTCATATTTAATTTAATTAATTCAAATAATAATTAATTAAATAAATTATTTAATCACATAACTTAATACAAATAATTAACCATTAAATTGAAATCTCAATATAATAATTTCCTTAATTCATTAATTATTTATTTAACAAATAATTAACCAAATAAAATTAAATCAATTAAACAAATATTTATTCAACGATAAACACATCCATTAAATATTTATATAATTCAATAAATATTTAATATTGCATTAAAAATTCTAGAATGTTACAGTGACGGTCCAGATGATAGCATTAATAGTCCTCACTTTCTATGAAATAGTGTGATAATAATTGTATTGAGGACACCATTTGAGTTCAATACTGTCTAGAAGACAATATTCGTTTTAAAACTCTCAGTTTATGTTTTGTCATATTTTACACGACAGTTGTATTTGAATTTTGTACAATGTATTTGGCGACTCAAGATGGGTGATGTATATGTATTTTGGGGGTGTCACAATATTCTTCACTTTGTAGTAATTCTCGGGCAAATTATGATCATTTGGTAAGAACTCGCTGATAAGAGCAAGCAAATCATTAAAACATCTCTAACTGCAGTTATGGTCATTCTTGAAGTGTAAGAGTTTAGTCACTGCAAATAGTCTGGTGTGCTTATCATTTCCAAGATACAATGGGACACCCGATTCAGATATCATATTGTAAAAGACTGCAACTGTATCATTTGGCTCTTGTTGAGCACTGCCTGGCGAATGCTCGTTTTCAACCCAATTTATATAGTTAGACCCATAAGTATCGACCAATATCTTCACGACATCATAGTTATCGACCCTTGAATCCTCATGAAATGGTTGGTCTACACGGTCGGTCAGTTCCATCAACTTAGTTACTTCCTCGTGATGAATCCATACGAAATACCATCCACAAAGTCACGAAAAAAATAAGTCGAATTTAATCTCATCGGCTGTTTTCTATGTCAGGTTTTTACATTTGACACACGGGCATCTCATTTTTCCGTTTAGATCATCAGCATGTTCTATGGCTTTGTCCAAAAAATTGCACACCCCTTCACGATAATCATCCACTAATCCCCTCCCATTAATGGGTATCATATAGTACATCCAACTTCGATTGGCTGACATCTTTAATTGAATAAAAGACACATTCAGATCAATGATATTCATATGTGCGGTCCGTTTTCCTAGTATCTAAGTTATGTCACATATTGCCACATAATTTTTTTGTTAAATCCTCAACGAAAATAGACGGTTCTTGTTTTGTAAATAATATGTAGTTCAATGAATTTACCGATATAAATTTGAGTCTATTAATGTATTTGTAAATCGAGCTCCGTTATAATGGGTAAAAATAGATTTAATCCCATTAAACTAATTTTTTTAGATCCAATTGTTTTTTTGTCTTATGATCTTATCTCTTACCTAATCCTATGAAGTAATTTAATTTTTTTTAATCTATGTATAAAAAATGACGGTAATGTAAATAAATAAAACTAAACTCCTTTTCACTAAAAAGACACAATCATCGAGTTTATAATTAAAATTAATTATTATTATGATACCTATTAAACTAACGATTTATATTTCTAATCTTTTTAAATTTTACAAATGACACTTTTTGTGGGAAGGCATATTTAACAACAATCTAATTAATAAAACACAATTGATTTTGAATTTCCCGCTCACTCTAATAAATTATTTGGACCGTCTAAAATTTGGGATAAATCCCACAGTTCATGTAGTGTCGGAGGCACGGGATACATCTAGTATATAATATTGAACAAAAGAAAAAATAAAAAATAAGACAAGAAATTTAAAATATCCAAACACAAACCCAACATCTTGAATCATCGCATGTTTTTATTATGCTTGTTCGTGTATCGAATTTTGAAAATTTTGAAATATCTACAAATTTTTATTTATCTAATAACAACTCATTCAAAATTAATTTATCTAATTAAAAAATAAAACGTTTAAAACTCAAACATAAAGCATTAAAAATAAAACAATGCAAACAGTATCATTCCAAATAAACTAAACATTAATATCCAAACCAACCCAATATTAGTGCATAAATATGGTTATTAGAACAATCCCGGACCCAAATAGATATAACCTCATAAATATATACTCCATCTGTTACCAGTTAAAAATTTAAAAAAAACATTATTATTTTTATTCATAATAATATAAAATAATTCAATATTCTGACTTTTTTTATCATTATTGTTAAGAGTATAAGGATAATGTGTTTTCACACCCTTCCATATACGTCACCTCCGCCGCTGCACGTAATATCATCCTTTATCTCTATAGAGAGAGAGAGGAGAGACGGCAAATATATATATAAATTTGAGACGGCATCTATATAATAAAATATAAATAATTTTAAATTTTTCGTTCATTCAATAAATCAAATGAAATGTCCAAAGTTTAGGATAAATCCTTTCGTCCATATATCTATCTAATAAAATACAAATAAATTTGAATTTTTTGTTCACTCGATAAATCATCTGGACCGTTTAAAATTTGAGATAAATCTCGCTGTATATACAGCACCTATGGCACGGGACCCAGCTAATTATTATATATAATTTGAGAAATATCTTTCAAATTTTTCTCTAAAAGTACCCAATGCAGTGAAAATGGGAATGGGAAGCTCAATGAAAAAACTCCCCTTCATTTATCAGCTAAATTTCTTCACCTTGTTTTTGCTGCTTCATCTTCTTTATGGAACTGTAGGATTTTCAAGTGTGAAGTTCCTCCCAGGATTCCAAGGACCCCTCCCTTTTCAACTCGAAACCGGGTGAGCTTAATTTTCTCTGTATTCAACTCATATATATAATATATTTTCATACTCCCACAAAATAGTTTTATTTTTACTTTATTATGAATCATCTTAAATTTTAAATCTATTTAATTTTGTAAATCGACTTTGAAAATCTAAGCGAGACTCTTCTTGGGGAACCTTGTTTAGTGTATATATAGTTGTTTGTATGTATACTAACGGGACTCGATCTCATTTTGGGACTAATAGGATGTTCTGTATTATGATTTTTGATGAGATATGTTTGTATTAATGTTTAATTGTTAGGTATGTGGGAGTTGATGCATCAGAGGATGTGCAGCTCTTCTATTATTTTGTGAAGTCGGAGAGAAATCCTACAAAGGACCCTCTTATTCTTTGGCTCACCGGAGGCCCTGGCTGCACTTCCTTCACAGGCCTATTCTATGAAATAGGTACACCCCTTTACTTCATAATTTCAAAGTCTGGCCTCACTTAGCAATTTTGTGATTGAGTTGATTGTGGTTGCGGCAGCTAATTGGTTTCGGTTAACAACAGTAGTTTTGATTAATGAATGTTGAAGTGACAAAACTGTTATTATAGAAAGAGTCCTGCCATATATTGGGGAACAGTTTTTTCTTAATTTGTTGATTAAACAATGTTCCTAATCAGACATTGCATTCATATCATTTCTACTTTTCCTTAGGTAATTTTTATTTTATTTTATTTTTGAATTTTAAGCCCTCTGTGGACTAAGGTATAACAATCTCCTTTACTTAAATCACTGATGAGGACGTAGTTAAATCACAATCAATCAAATCACAGTCCAATTAATTACAATCCTCAGAGAATGTATGAGATTCAGATCCACCACACAATAAGAGACCACTGCCCTGATACCATTTGTAATGACTCGACCCGAATCAGATCCAGAAGAAAGTTCGATTCATTGTCCAAGAGTAGTAGGTGGGTTATCTTAGCCCAGCAAAGACACACCTAAAAGTCTTGACAAGTTAATGCTATGTACTATAAGGAGTAAAGCTGATGCTTTATACGCATACTAAACTAACTCACAAGTTTCAGTATGGGTTTGGGGTATATTACTTCCCTCACCTAAAAGCCTTGACGTACTCGTCAAGTCCAATCACAGTCTACAGAGCCATAGAATCACAATTCTTAGGGGGATGTATGGACTCTAGACCCATCACACCATGAGGAGCTACCGCTCCGATATACCATTGTAACGATCTGGCTCCACTTGAGCCCGAATTAAGCTTCAAATTTATTGTCCCAAGAGTATCGTTGTCATCTTTACCCACCACAGGTGTAGGCCTGGCAAAATATGGTTATGGGTTGGTTTTGGTTTTCAAAATATGGTTATGGTTCCATTTAAGAATTAAAACCATATTAACCATTTTTAATATGAGTTATGTGGGTTGAAACCATATGGTTATGAAAATATGGATGGAAATTTTTTTTGATTTGGATTTGGAATAAAATATGGGTCGAAAAATGGTTAACCGGGTTGGAACTATATTTCTTTTTTAAAAATATGGTTCCAAACTTTAACCAACCCAAATAAATAAAAACAGTTAACCAACCCATTTGGTTTCAGTTAATATGGGTTGACCCGACAGTTAACCAATTATATTGTCAGTTCTACACAGGTCTATCTTAAAGGGTATGACTTTGATACTTTAGTAATAACCTCAAATTTATATACAAGATACCATCCACATATTTCAATATAGGACTGGGATATCACAAGTACCATGATCGAGGGTAAGTTGGTTATGGAAATGCATTTGGTGTTTGATTTGTCTGCTAATTCAGCGCTTTTTTATGCAAGAATTCAAAGAGTACTGCATGGATTCTAAGAACATTAAAAACTGTAGGAGTATGTAAATTTTCAAAAATTTTTGTGATGTGTAACATCATTTTATAACCATGTAAAAGGATATTTTTGAATGATCTTTGGAATTATTTTTGAGGTGTAAAAAAATAAAATAAAGTTGGATAAACCCCTCACCAAAATATAATGGGATCTCATGTTAATAATCAAAGGGTGACCAGTGGACTTCAATATCAGCCCAGTTAAACCCTCAGTTACATGGACAAAAATAAATAAACCATTTATATGAAAAAATAATTACCAAAAACCATTTAATATGGGCAAAAATGTGCTGACATATGTGTTGTATCCCACAATTCCAGACCTACTGAGACAATTGGAGCTATACTTTTCATTATTGTTTTATTTGGTCTTCCATTGTCTTGTGTGTAGTCCATTCGATTTTTACACACTAAAGCATGCCGACTTGGTGATTTCTATTCAGTTAACTTAACGTAATGGTTAGCTAATACTCCATTTTGCTATTCTCTCCAAGGAAGATTGTATCTCATAATTACTTGAGCTTCGTTAAAATTATGTGAGTTCTATGTTTGAACCATGCACATTTGCAGGTCCATTATATATCAAGGAAGTGGAATACAATGGAACCTTGCCCACACTGGTGTTAAATCGTAACGCGTGGACAAAGGTGTGTTGATTTACTCATTTACATGCACTTTTTGTCTCATATTGGCTATTGCATGTTAAGTATCATATTTGGGAAAAAGGACAAGTTTATGTGAAGTTGATAATAAGTTAGAAAAGGAAAGGATAAGTGAACCATGAAAGAATTAAGAGAAATCAGAAAATTAAAAACTTAGGACTAGGCTGACTAGCTAAGTTGGTTTATAGTTTCTACGTCAAGTCTTTTGTCAAATCATTAAATACTTGTACTAGTGTTTCCCCGCAACGAACTTACTCCTTTTATAATATAATATTATAGATATATAACATGCTGGAAAAATAACATCTAGTGTGGCACTAAAGTTACGTAGTTTTGACTAAACTAATGGCATATATCTGTAAAAATATTTAAAAAATCATTTAATTAGTGACTACTTTCCTATTTCATGTTTTAATTCCACTAATTGAGAATCAACTACTTAGGTGAATTTTTAATATTGTTGAGCCAAAATCTTAAGATAACTTATCGGGTGTGTCAAACTAGTTATTTCCCAAGAGGGTTTATATTATGTCAACCAGTATATTGTACTACAATGGAAATCACTTTACTTCTTCAATTCCTCCGAGTTCTTTGGAGGAATTTCCACTTTTGAGTCACTTTACCCTGCACAATCGACGTCTACGGTTGAACTTCAACTTTCATATTTTCACATGTACATCAACTGATTAGAGTTTGGATGATGATGGTAATGAACTTGTAGATAGCGAGCATAATTTTTCTAGACTTGCCAGTTGGAACTGGGTTCTCCTACGGAAGGACTTCCCTTGCTTCTCATTCCACTGACCTGCAAGCATGTGCTCAAGCCCTCCAATTTCTAAGGAAGGTAAGGACTTTGTAACCTCTTAGCCAGAGATATATATCATTTAGCTATCTCTAAACATTTTTACTGCTCTAGTTTGTACATGCATGTTTTAGTTCTAATTAGGTGGAGTACTTGTTAAATATTAGACCCTCTTCAATCTTCGTGTTTGAGAATTTCCATGACATTTTTTTTGAAATTTATAGTTGAATATATGTCATGAATTATTCTGTATTTAAATAAATTGAACTTTTGACGAACACATGCTTTTAAATGAGCCAACTTCCACATTCATAAAATGGCAAAAAGAAAATAGTGTTACAAATTGAAATTAAATTCGCCTGTTTCAATCACTTTATACTCGAGAAGCTTTCAATCACTTTATACTCAAGAAGCTTTCAATCACTTAACCTAACAGTTATGTATATGATTTCTTATTCTCCATCTGTCCAAATTGAAAGTCTATATTTTATTTTGTTACATACCTTAAAAGGCATTCAACCTGGAGATCTTTATTTTTTTAGTAAGTTCTGATCTTCGACAATAGTATGGTAAGGAGTCAATTTTTTTCATTAAAAATTTGAAATTTCAATATTGATGAAGTTTTATAATCTATGTATGAAGACATTTGTTCATGTATAAACCATGTCGTTCCTCAGTATCTTACGTCTATGGGTTTAAAGTGATATTGTAAAAAAAATACTATAAACCTCAAGCTAGCTGACTAGCATTACTGTCAACTGCTTATGTACATTTTGTTTCCTTGAAATGTTTTGCAGTGGCTGATTAGTCATCCTGAATTCCTTTCAATTCCATTCTATGTTGGTGGAGACTCTTACTCGGGAATTACTGTTCCAATTATCACTCAACTGATCTCAAATGGTAAGACTATGCTTGATTGTATCCAAAGAATTTGGCTATCCCATAGTTGAAGAGAGTGTTCTACAGTTATCTAACAATTGTGAAAATTCAGAAAATGAAGCAGGCATTGAACACTATATCGATCTCAAGGTTTGTAAGTATTGTAATTTATCTTCTGTTACTAGACCTAGGTTTTTTTAGGCATTTAAGGCTGATAAATAAGTATCATTTGAGTTTATAATTAATTAAACAAAGAAAATTGACCGTACAACTCATCAGGTATCAACTAAAATCGTGACTAAGACCTAACATTTAAAATTGATCCTAGAGGATATTCATCAGCTTCATCTTAATGCATTTCCCTTCTTAGAAAATATTTTTCTGTAAAACCTCAAACTGAAGAAGGAATCATCACAAAAAATATTTATGGACATTTCCGTTATAATAAAATTGGCAGTTTCGAAAATTAACTTCTTCTGAATATACTAAACTGTTACCTTAATAGATTCTACTTTACTGATGAGCGCTAGCTCAATTTGTATCAGATTCTCTGTTACATTGAAATTGTCAGGGTTTTGAGTTTCAGTAGATACATTATTTGAAGTAGTCTCAGTGAAGGCATTCTCTTGTAGCCCATATTGACTTATTTCCAGAGTTTGAGGTTAGGTTCTATAGTCCCTTTATTAATCATAATCAATAATTTTAAATAAAACTTAAAAACAAAATGCTTCAATCCAAACTACTTAATTAGCTGTAGTGTACATAAATGGGTATTGCAGCAAAAAAGTGCCCAAGGAAATGAATAAATTATGCTCCATAACCATGTACTTGAAGAAGAATCATACTTAAGTAGAAAAACATGTTCAAATTTCTTAAGTAAAGTAGGTTGTGCTTCTGATGTGAAATTTCAGGGTTACCTACTTGGCAATCCTATAACATTCCCTGCTCAGAAAAATTACCAGATCCCTTTTTCTCATGGGATGGGAATTATATCGGATGAACTTTATGAGGTTAGTTCTATTCATCAAAACTTCAGAACTGTGTATGAATATAAATGTGATTAACCATCAAAATGAATAGTTTACATATTTCTATAATAGTCATTGAGGAGAAGTTGTGGGCATGACTATCAAAAGTTAGATCTCTACAACGTAGAGTGTTCACGCAATTTAGAGGCTTTCGATCAGGTTAGCAAGTTATGCTTAATTTCAACTAATCTATCCATGCTTTACTTAATATTTGCCTAGTTGATAAATGTCTGTTCTATGTTCATCTTTGCAGTGTTGCAGTGGACTTTTTATAAATCAAATTTTGGAGCCCAAATGTGCAAGCAACTCGTTCTCAGGTGAAATGAGAGCTCTTAACGAGAGATTCAGAAAGCTTTATAATCCTAAATCATCTGTTTCTGCATTCAAGTGTCGAGTAAGTCCTAGTCCTTGTATCCTCTCATCATATACTTAACATCGAACTTTTGCTCACGAGTGAAAAATGCTTGCTGAACTGTGCCAGATTTAGCAGTTATGCAGATTTGTACTCATACACAGTGGATCCAGTCCGGGAGTCCGGACTGGAGTAGAAGACGGACCAAAATTTTTTTTGCTTTTTATTTTATTTTAAAACAACTAAAAAAAAATAAAAAAAAATCATGGTACTGGAATTTTTACCTAATACAGTGTTTTGGACGTGATTTGGATACCTATACCAAAAAATATATGTACAGACTGTACAGACATATTTTGTTATATGTATCCAAATCACACCCAAAACACTGTATTATGTAAAAATTTCAGTTCCATAATTTTTTATTTTTTTTTTAGTTGTTTTAAAAAAAAGCAAAAAATAAAAAGTCCGGATTTTGGTCCGGTCCGGAAGTCCGGACCTGATCCGGCCTCTGTACTCGTATATATATATATATATATATATATATATATATATATGTATGTATGTATGTATATGTATGTATGTATGTATGTATTAATACACTATTTTTTACCCGGCTCTCGTATAGATAGGAAGAAGGAATGCAGGAAAATGGAAGTTAAGAAATTGAAGCCAAAGTAAGGAAAAGGACAGGAATTTAAGTTTTTTACCGATACTTGATTAGGATGATTAATCTTCAAGAAAGTGGCAGGAAATTATGTTTCATGTCTAGGGAAAGCATGAAAGACGCAGTGCAATTCAGTTTTACAACTTTAACTTTTGCCCTTTGTTTATTTTGGATATGAAGATCAAGACCATCCCCAACAAAAAAACAGAAGAGAGGACTCGTACTTGCAAACAAAATAGACGCACACATGCTTCTAATATTTATATAGACTAGTTTCAAGATCTAACTGAGAAGACTATACTCAATATATTTCCACTAACCATTTAGTATAATGTGAAAAGATGAATGAAATTTGCATAAATGACTGCAGGATGACACATATTCGCTTTCTAGTTACTGGATTCAGGACGAGAGTGTTCGCAAAGCACTCCATATTAGAAAGGTATGTCACTAGTATTACTAGTTAATACAAGATTTTAAAAACGTAAACAGAAACAAAAATGAACTTTTGACTCTTAACTCAGGGATCGAAAGATACATGGATAAGATGCGATTACAATGTGTCATATGAAGCTATAATTACGGACACTAGAGCATATCATGCAAATCTTAGTAGGAAGGGTTATAGATCTCTCATATACAGGTCAGTTCAATGACTATGTTCCATGCATTAAAATCGGTCTTAATTCATCTATTAAGTAAAGAATTTTTAGCAATTTTTTTTAAGTTATTCAGTTCAAGATTTTGTTTTTAAAAAATAAAAATAAAAATGAAAAAGATCTCGTGTTTTGTTATCGGGTTGATAAAGAATTCCTCTCAGCTTGAAATATATTATTGTTCTACTAGCCGAATCGTCATATACTATTTTACTAGTTGATGCTTATATACTTTGTAATGTTAATCAACAGTGGTGATCATGACATGGTTGTTCCATTTCAATCAACTCAAGCTTGGATAAGAGATCTAAACTACTATGTCATTGATGAATGGCGACCCTGGATTGTCCAAGGCCAATATGCTGGGTAAGTCGTTCTTTTTATTAGGTTTTTTTTTTATGATTAAGCTTAATTATCGGTACAATAGTAATCTGAGATTGTATCTTTGTCTCTGTGTAGTTATACAAGGGCATACTCCAATCGGATGACTTTTGCCACCGTGAAGGTAAAAAGAATATCCGTTTTACTCGTGTGTATCCTCTGCATTTAATTGAAAAAAATTTGGTCGTTAACAGTTTTTATTTTTACTTTTTTAGGGTGGAGGACACACTGCTCCAGAATATAAGCCTGCAGAATGTTATGCTATGTTCGAAAGGTGGATATCACATGAATCTCTATAATCACAGTAGGATTATGCAATTTCAGTTTGTCAAGAGACTCAAATTTATTGATAATATGATCCTAATATGAATATAAAAAAATGTTCAAAAATTATACCTAGTAAAATCTAAATAAAGTTTACAATTTGGTATTCGAAGTGAAAAAAAGTTACAAATTGATAATTGAATTCGAAAAATGTTATATTCCGTTAAACATTAGGGACACGATTTACAATTTGGTATCCGAAGTGAAGCGACGTCGACGTTTTGTTTCATCTTTTCTTGTCTCCCACATTTGCACCATTGTTTTACAGTGGCACCAACTTGGGAACTCTGGTGTAATTCATTCATTTTTGTTGCATGAACTGCAATTTTCTTCCCCGATTTCATTTACGATTCCATTCCAAGACGAGCTCATCATTTCAATTAAACACTGAAAACTCTTTAATAAATATATGGGAACCAGTAATCAATGGAGAATCGAGACAAGAAGGACAGAAGAAGAGAACTTTAATTTTCAAACAGAATAAAGAAGAAATCCTACTGTTTAACGGATTGTAACATTTTTTGAGTACAATCATTAGTTTATAATTTTTTTTCATTTCGGGTACCAAATTGTAAGTCGTGTCCCTAATGTTTAACGGAGTGTAACATTTTTTGAGTACAATCATCAGTTTGTAATTTTTTTTTACTTCGGATACCAAATTGTAAGTCGTGTTTCAGTACAAGTATCAAAAGTTGATTTATCTCGTTTATAATTCAAACCATTTATTATGACATTTTTGAATTGATATTCAATATATATATATATATATATATATATATATATATATATATATATATATATATATATATAAATTATTACTATTTTTTCATTTTGTTTGCAACTGTAATTGTAACTGAATACTTGTTAAATGTAATTATGTAAATTTTGATATGGGACCACATAAAAAGGGGCTGTTTGGAAGAGGGGGAGGTCCCTGATCTTAGGCTCAGGAAATACAACAGGCTTTGCTACTAGTCTACCTGTGCCGCACTCCCACGGAAGCCCATACCGCTGTCCCCTCCAAGCAGGCTAGGGCTGTAGGCCTAACAAATTATAATTATGGATTAGTTTTGATTTTTAAAATATAGTTATGATTCTATTTAATAATTAAAATTATATTAATCATTTTTAATAGGATGAATTACATATACTATTACATTTTTGAAAATAATTACAACAATAGTGTACTCATAAAATACTTACACAATTAATACAATTTTATATTTATTTACAATATTAGTGCAATTAGAATTCCTTAATTTAGGGAATTAGTATGCAATTAAGATTCTTTAATTTAGGGATTAGTTATCCCCATGACTTCTTCTCTCTCCTCATCTAGAACAACTTCATTAGTTAATCATCATCATTCTTCTTCATTTAACGTATTCTTTATATATATATATATATATATATATATATATATATATATATATATATATATATATATATATATATATATATATACAGAACTGATCCAGTCCGGGAGTCCGGACTGGATCAAAATCCGGTCCAAATTTTTTTTTTTTTTTTTTTTGCTTTTTTTTTTTTGGAACAAATAAAAAAAAAAAAAAAAAATTTATGGAACTGAAATTTTTCAATAATACAGTGTTTTGGGTGTGTTTTTAATACCTACCCCAACCAATGTATGTACAGTCTGCCCAGACTGTACAGACATGTTTCGTTATAGGCATCCAAATCACACCCAAAACACTGTATAATGTAAAAATTCCAATTCCATAAATTTTTTTTTTTTTTTTTTAGTTGTTTCAAAAAAAAAAAAAGCAAAAAAAAAAAAAAAAAAAAAAAAATCCGGATTTTAACAAAATCCGGGAGTCCGGACTGGATCCGGACTATATATATATATATATATATATATATATATATATATATATACCTTGGAGATCTTTCCTTTTACACGGCTTTTGAAGAAGGGGGAGTCTACTGATTCTTCAAAGAAATCTCAACAAGTAAACTTCATTACTGTTTCATCTAAAAGACTAGATATATGTCACGATTTTTGCCTCTTGAGTCTTGGTTGGGAGAAGTCGCTTCATGCTTCTATCTTCATTTATTCATCTCATCTGCTTCTCCTAAATATCAAAACTTTTGAATATTTAGGTCTTGTTTAACGAGGGAGAAAATACTACTCCTAAAAGTGATGGGTTCAAGGGAATTCTGAATTTAGAGTCGTCATCTACTGGTACAGTTTTAAAGACTCCATGCTACAACTAGGACAATCTTCATTTCTTCCTCACCCAATTGATAATGATTTGTTTTGGTGAGAGGCTTGTGCAGAAAACGATTTTGTGACAGAGGCGCGGTTTATTTTTTATGAATATTTGGTAACCACAAAAAGTAGAATTGTTACCTTTGTACGAATATTTGGCTACCAACTACATCATATTCATAATTATTTTATTTATAAAATGTTATTTATAAGTTGGTAGTCAAACATTCATAAAAAGGTAACCAATTCAGTTTTATTGGGTTACCAATTAATTATAAAAAAATTTTAAAAACAGTTTCCAAGTGTTACGTGTAGATGGTATCCGAAATGCCATGTATAAGTTTTCATTTATGTAGCTGTTAGTTACTTATTAATAACCTTTCAAAAATAAAATTATTTTGAATATGGTGCAGTTGGTAGCCAAATCTTCATACAAAGGTAACCATTTTAGTTTTCTTGGGTAACCAAATATTTATAAAAATAATTTGTTCGTAATTTCCTCTTTATTCGGCTACTCTGAATTTGTTTTGGATCTGTTCTTGCTAGTTCGGTAACTCCGACTACTTCTTTGATTTGTTTTGTTTTGGCAACTCCGACTTTTTCTTTTTCTTTGATTTGTTTTGTTTTGGTTGTTCGTGATTTCCTCTTTGTTCGGCTACTCCGAATTCGTTTTGGATCTGTTCTTGTTGGTTTGGTAACTCTGACTTTTTCTTTTTCGAATTGTTTTGGTTGTTCGTGATTTCCTCTTTGTTTTGTTTTCGATTTGTTTGGTAACTCTGTTCTTGCTGGAAATTAGTATGCAATTATTTTTGAATTTGAATTTGTTTTTGTTGTTAGATCCAAGATATTTGAATTTTAATTATTAATTATGACAGTTATTTCTCCTTAATTTTAGGTTTCCTTATTATTATGAATTGAATCCTGTACTAATTTCCTAAATTAAGGAATCCTAATTGCACTAATTGTGACGCCCCCAAAATAGGTATACATCACTCATCTTGAGTCGCCAGATACATGGTACAGAATTCAAATACAACTTAATAATACAACTGTCGTGTACAATACGACAAAACATAAGCTGTGAGTTTGAATACAAATATTATCTACTAGAGATTATACAAACTCAAAAGGAGTCCTCATTACAATTACTATCACACTATTTCACAGGATAGTGAGGACTACTAATACTATCATCTGGCCCGTCACTCCGTTCCCCGACTAGTCCCTGCTACGTTCTCATTTCCTGAAGAGAACAATGAAAGTAAAAGGGTGAGCTCAACTAGCCCAGTAGAAAATATTATGACTAAGATAATGCAGAATATATTATAATTAGCCTTCAACAGTGTTAAACTGATACAATATAATAACCATCAAGTTTAACTGCAGCGGAATAAGAAATCCATTAAAAGAGTCAAGTAGAGAATAAAATCTATTATCTTTTATGATTTAGAAGGTTTTTCATCACTTTTATCGCTGGACTCAGCTTAATAAATAATCCACATCATCGAATCACCCCTGCACTACGGCCAAAGATATTCTTTAGTATCACGACCACAATTATCCATGCACTACGGGCCAAGAATATTTGTGTATTCAATAATGGTCATGATCATGCCAACAACTGTCCATCAATGCTCTACGGGCCAATGAGGACTTTTTCCACATCATTTGTAATATTACGGTCATGATTACACCAAATAATCCCTGGTCATAATCATACCAAGTTCATCTATGCACTATAGGCCACAGATGACTTTCAACAAAATATAAACATGAGGATGATGACAATGATATAAGAATTCAATAAAACAAGTTCAAGAATTAATTTATCCAGGAACTAATAACGTCCAAATTGTCAACATGATACTGCTTTGTAGAGTAAAATTCAAGAATGCTCAAAAAAATATTTCTATGAAAAGATACTGGATGAAGCGCAAATATCAAGGATATTCCACTAATTTCATGGAGTATAGAAGTCAAAATTTTAACCAACTAAGTATAATAAGGAATGGAATGACAAAAGAAATCACCAGGCATGCGATAGACCGCACAGACAGGTTATTCCAACAGAATAATAAATAACGGAATCAGGTCTGGCGTAAAACGCACAGACAGGATATTCCAACAGAATAATAAAGACGGAACCAGGTCCGGCGTAGAACGCATAGACAAGATGTTCCAACAGAATGATAAAGAATGGAACAATAGAAGAATTTCACCAAGTATAGGGTAACCCGCGTATACAGGTTATTCCAACAGAATAATAAAGAATGGAATAACTGAAGTTCTCTTCATAGATAAGAAAGAAATAATACTCCATACCTTTAGAAAAACTGGATATTGGAATAGTGAGGTAGTAGACTTCTCTTCTTCTTTCTATAATTTCTCTTTATAATAATCACTCTAAAGCTTTTGTGAATTTGTGAGAAATGAAGGAAGAATGAGCTTTTATTTATAGAAAAATATAGTTTCGATAATTGCACGTTTTGGGGCTCGAAAAATTTCAGTACAATACCTCCAACTTTTCCTTTATTTTTAATTTAGTCATGGAAGTATTATCAAATTTGAACCACCTCCTCTAATAGTAAATAATGTGATTCAATAGTAAATTATGTGAATCAATAGTTCTAGACATGTAAAAATACGAATTACAGTATAGTACCTCCATCTATACCTCCATTTTTAACTTAGTCATGCAAGTATTATCAATCTTGCACCAACTCCCCTAATAGTAACAAGAATGTGAAACAATAGTATACACATATGAACAAATAGTTATAATCATGTGAAATAATAGCAATCAATTGCTCATTTATCTGGTTAAATACTTGATTGGTCAATATAACCTCCAGACATTAATTATTATCGAAATAATTGTCAATTTTCACTAACACAAATAATTCCAACACAAAGAAACCATTTTTAGCAAAAATATAAATTTTGAAATTTTGAAGTTTGACTTTTCCCGAAAAAGTCAACTGTTGACTTTTTGACCAAATAGTAAATTCTGAAAAATTTTGTGTTTATAGACTATTTTTACTAATTTCATCGTTCCGGACTCAAATATCACATCCGCGTCTCCAAATTCAACTCTGAACAGAACTTCAATTTTAATAACATTCATCATTAATATTATAACTCACAATATTTATCAACCAGGTCGTTCCCAGGAAAGAGGGGGCTTTCCAATAAGGATTTCTTCTTATTGGCGCGCAATTAGGTGACCAAACCTCTCCTTGACAGAACTTCTAGACATTGAAAATATTGCAATTTAATAATATGAATAACTTTGTCGTCTCAATTATTGATTTAATAAAATAACATATTATGCAAATGATACTATGACAATAATCGAATCAATAATATGAGAGATATAATGCAGCAATTACTATAGCAATAATTGAGTATAACTGAGTGACTTCTCACGTAAGCATCAATAATCAATACCGTGTGCTACTATGCAACCACGCGTATTACTATATTTTTACTACCGGGTAGTTCAACAGTTAACAGTAAAACTTCCGTCGTTATTTTCATAAAGTATTTTTGTCCTTTTCTCAATCCGACAATAATTCCGTTGTGGGGGGTCCACCAATGATTGTGCCGTTGTACGAATATTCCCTGTTAAAACGAATATTTCCCGACCAATCGAATATTATATAACAACTTGAGTAATTTGCAAAATTTGTAAATATTACCCACAACTATAACATTATATCAAATCCACACCATAATATTCAAAAATATATTTCGAGAAAATTTAATCTTTATTCAAAAAGTTGGGGTCTTACAACCTCCCCTTCTTATGAAATTTCGTCCTCGAAATTAGGGTGCGTACCTGGTATGTCGAAGAGGTAAGGATATCTTGATTTCATCTCAGATTCTACCTCCCAAGTCATTTCTTCCACATCCCGGTTTCTCCATAAAACTTTGACTTGAGGTATAACCTTGGAGCGTAGAATATGATCCTTTTTATCTAAGATTTTAACAGGTAACTCTTTATACGTTAAATATTCCTTTATCTCGTCTGGTTCTAACTCAATAATGTGGTTCGGGTCTTTCACATATTTACGTAACATGGATATGTGAAAAACGTTATGAACACGAGACATACTTGGCGGTAACGCAAGTCTATAGGCCACAGTTCTTACTCGATCGAGGATTAAAAATGGGCCAATGAATCGAGGATTGAGCTTTCCTCTCTTTCCAAATCTTGTAACTCCTTTCCATGGAGCAACACGTAACAACATATGATCTCTAATATCGAATTCTACGTCCTTTCGATGAAGATCATCATAACTCTTTTGTCGATCTTGTGAGGTTTTTATACGTTGTCGGATCATTTGAATCTTTTTCGTAGTCATACATACCAACTCTGGTCCCAACAACGTTGTTTCACCCACCTCATCCCAGCATACTGGAGAACGACACTTTCTTCCATACAACGTCTCGAATGGAGCTATGCCAATACTTGCTTGATAACTGTTGTTGTAGGAAAACTCCACCAATCGTAAGAACTTGTCCCAACTTCCCTTGAAGTCAAGGACACAAAGTCTTAATAGATCTTCAAGAGTTTGAATCATCCTCTCCGACTGCCCGTCTGTCTGAGGATGATATGCCGAGCTAAATCGTAAATCCGTGCCCATAGCTTTTTGCAAACTAACCCAAAATCTTGAAGTGAATCTTAGGTCTCGATCAGAAACTATGGATACTGGCATACCATGCAATCTTACAACCTCGTTTATGTACATACGAGCAAGACGTTCAAGTGTATACGTTTCTCGTATTGGTAAGAAATGAGCAGACTTAGTCAATCTATCAACAATGACCCAAATCGCATCTATGCCTTGAGAAACTTTGGGAAGACCGGTAACGAAATCCATGGTAATGTGCTCCCACTTCCATTCTGGAATTTTAAGTGGTTGCAATGGACCTTTTGGTACTTGATGCTCCGCTTTAACTTGTTGACAAATTAGACACCTTGAGATAAATAGCGCTATCTCTCTCTTCATATTGCTCCACCAAAATGTATGACAAAGATCACGATACATTTTGGTACTCCCAAGATGGATTGCAAACGGTGTGTTGTGCGCCTCCATCATGATTTTATACTTTAAATCAGGGTCGTTAGGAACACAAAGTCTGGAGTTGACTTGAAGTATTCCTTCTTCATCGATTCTTTCTTCCGGCATAGCACCTTCTTGCACTTTCTTCCTCATACGCATCAGCTCCGGATCTGTAACTTGAGCAACTTTAACTTTATCAATTAAAGTTGGTTCTACGCGTATATTCGCCATCATCACATGGGTCCCTGGAGTCTTTAACTCTATCTCCATCCTTTGCAAGTCACACAAAATGGGCTTTTGTGTTGTGAATATTGCACTCGTACCCGCATATGATCTTCTACTCAATGTGTCAGCTACCACGTTCGCTTTTCCAGGATGGTATTGGATGGTATGATCATAATCTTTTAACAGTTCTAGCCAACGTCGTTGTCGCATGTTGAGTTCCTTTTGAGTGAAGAAGTATTTGAGGCTTTTATGATCCGTAAAGATCTCCACTTTCTCTCCATACAAGTAATGCCTCCAAATTTTAAGTGCGAAGACAACAGCTGCCAACTCTAGATCATGAGTAGGATAATTCCTCTCATATTCTTTGAGTTGTCTTGAGGCATAGGCTATGACTTTCCCATGTTGCATGAGAACACATCCTAACCCTTTGCCTGAAGCATCACTGTAGATGACAAATCCCTCCGAACCAGATAGTATTGTCAGAACAGGTGCTGAAATGAGTCTCCTTTTGAGTTCTTGAAAACTCTTTTCACATTTCTCACTCCAACCGAACTTTGTATCTTTTCGAGTCAGCTGAGTTAATGGAGTAGCGATTCGAGAAAATCCTTCCACGAATCTCCGATAATAACCAGCTAATCCGAGAAAGCTACGTACTTTGGTCACTGATTTGGGTTGCTCCCAGCTTTGAATAGCTTCAATCTTTGCCGGGTCAACGGATATTCCATGACTTGATACTACGTGCCCAAAGAATGCTACTTCCTCAAGCCAGAACTCACATTTCTTTAACTTGGCATAAAACTTATATTCATGAAGCTTTTGGAGTATCAGCCTCAAGTGTTGCTCATGATCTTCACGGCTTTTGGAATAAATAAGGATGTCATCAATAAAGACGACCACAAAGTGATCCAAATATTCCTTGAATACTCGGTTCATCATATCCATGAAGGCAGCAGGAGCATTAGTCAATCCAAAAGACATGACAAAGAATTCATAATGCCCGTACCGAGTTCTGAAGGCAGTCTTTGGAATATCCTCAGTTTTAACCTTCAGCTGATGATATTCAGAACGAAGATCGATCTTTGAAAAAAATTGTGCTCCTTGTAACTGATCAAACAGGTCATCAATACGTGGTAATGGGTACCTATTTTTGATGGTGACATGATTCAACTCCCGATAATCAATACAAAGTCGCATACTCCCATCTTTTTCTTCACGAATAGAACAGGAGCACCCCAAGGAGACGTACTAAGACGAATAAAACCAATGTCTAACAATTCCTGCAATTGGGTCTTTAACTCCTGAAGTTCAATAGGAGCCATTCGATATGGGGCTTTGGAAATGATTTTTGTACCGGGTTCAAGGTCGATACAAAATTCAACTTCACGCTCTGGGGGTAGGCTAGGAAGTTCTTTTGGGAATACGTCAGGAAATTTATTAACAATAGAAATATCTTTCAACTCTGACGTATTTTTGTTTAAATCCGTGACATGAACTAAGAAAGCTTGACATCCGTTTTTCAATAAACGAATAGCTTTATGGCTTGAGATGACCGTGATTGATTTTAATGGTTTGGTCGCTTGAATTCGCATAATAGGTTTATTAGGAATATGAAAGCTAACAACTTTACGAAAACAATCAATTTTAGCATGATGAGTAGTTAACCAATCAATCCCTAGAATCACGTCAAATGCAAGTATTTTTAAGGAGATAAGATCGACAGGTAACGTGCGGTTACCGATTTGAATCAAACAAGACTAATAAACAGTGGATGTAATGAAGATTTCTCCTAATGGAGTTTCAACAGATAAGTCAAAGTCTAATTTCTCCGGAGTCAAATTTAAACGTTGAGCGCAAGTAGGAGAAATAAAAGAATGGGTAGAACCGATATCAAATAAGGTATAGACTTCACTAGAGTTTATGATAAGCTTACCCGTGATAACCTCGTTTGGGTTCCATGCTATCTGGGAGGTCACAACAAACGCTCTCCCTTGCACTACCGACTTTGACTTTTCCGGGACGGCCTTTGGTGCCTCCATCCTAGCTGAATTTGTCTTCGATGAACGACAAAATCGAGCTAAGTGACCTTCTCTTCCACAATTATAACATGCTTTGGACGGCATCGCGCAGTTTGGACTGATGTGTCCCTCCCCTCCGCATTTGAAGCATATGATAAGTGGTCGTTCTCCTTCCTTAACAACGGGTGCTGGTGCTGACGTCTTTTCATCATTGTTGAATCTCCTTTTCTTGAAAAGTCCATTTTTATTGTTTTGGCTATGAATACCACCGAAGTGGTTACCATTTCTGGCATGTTGATTCCCTCCACATTTTTTGTCACCTCTTCGATGACTGTTATCACTGGTATTTTCATTATGCCAACTGCTTTCTCTTGGTTGCGTTGACTCGTTATTGCGCTCCAACAACTGAGCCCTATTTACAACATCAGAATACAAACACAATTTATGAGAAATAAGATATTGTCGTATCTCCGGTTTCAAACCTCTTAAAAACATTCGGGTCATTCGCTCCTCATTATCAACTAAATGGGATGCAAACCGGGATAACTCTATAAATTTAGCCTCGTATTGCGACACGGTCATATTGTTTTGTTCCAACTTGATAAACTCCACCTCCTTCATGTGACGAATACTTTTGGGAAAGTACTTGTCGTTGAACAGCTCTTGGAACTTCTCCCAAGACATCTTGAGTGCGTTAGGCTGGGTACGTTTTACAGATTCCCACCAGTAATCTGCCTCTTCACGCAACATAAAGGTGGCAAAGGGAACCTTTTGTTCTTCGGAGCATCCCAAGACATCAAATATCTTGGTTATCTGCTTTATCCATGCTTCCGCCTTAAGTGGTTTTGGCTCTCCAATAAACTCCGGTGGTCCCAGCTCCTTGAACTATTTGACGTTGACCGTGTGAGAGTTGCCAGTGTTTCCACCTGCATTTTGGACAGGAGCCGCTCTCGCCTGATGTTGCATGAATTGCATGAAGCCTTGGAACATTCCATCGTTCATCATTTGGTCAGTGTTGTTGTTTGCATGAGGATTATCGCCTTCCTGATGCACATGGTCCTGGTTATTGATCTGTGGAGACTCAACGGTCTCCTATGCTCCATTGATGTTTTCAACATTCTCGGATGCCATTTTCAAATGCTGCCACAAAACAAGGGTTAATTGACATGAAACATATTATCCCTACACTCTGACTGACCAATTAAATACCAAATAAACTTAGGTAGGTCATAGTAGCAAAGGAATTCCCTGTCTCTCCCCTCCTAGTTCTAGTCTCACATCTTAGCCAGGGATCATATCCCTAAGCTTTGATACCAACTGTGACGCCCCCAAAATAGGTATACATCACCCATCTTGAGTCGCCAGATACATGGTACAAAATTCAAATACAACTTAATAATACAACTGTCGTGTACAATACGACAAAACATAAGATGTGAGTTTGAATACAAATATTGTCAACTAGAGATTATATAAACTCAAAAGGAGTCCTCATTACAATTACTATCACACTATTTCACAGAATAGTGAGGACTACTAATGCTATCATCTAGTCCATCACTCCGTTCCCCGACTAGTCCCTGCTACGTTCTCATTTCCTGAAGAGAACAATGAAAGTAAAAGGGTGAGCTCAACTAGCCCAGTAGGAAATATTATGACTAAGATAATGCAGAATATATTATCGTTAGCCTTCAACAGTGTTAAACTGATACAATATAACAACCATCAAGTTTAGCTGCAGCAGAACAAGCAATCCATTAAAAGAGTCAAGTAGAGAATAAAATCTACTATCTTTTATGATTTAGAAGGTTTTTCATCACTTTTATCGCTGGACTCGGCTTAATAAATAATTCACATCATCAAATCACCCCTGCACTACGGCCAAGGATATTCTTTAGTATCACGACCACAATTATCCATGCACTACGGGCCAAGAATATTTGTGCATTCAATAATGGTCATGATCATGCCAACAATTGTCCATCAATGCTCTATGGGCCAATGAGGACTTTTTTCACATCATTTGTAACATTACGGCCATGATTACACCGAATAATCTCTGGTCATAATCATACCAAGTCTATCTATGCACTATAGGCCATAGATGACTTTCAATAAAATATAAACATGAGGATGATGACAATGATATAATAATTCAATAAAACAAGTTCAAGAATTAATTTATCCAAGAACTAATAACGTCAAAATTGTCAACATGATACTGCTTTGTAGAGTAAAATTCAAGAATGCTCAGAAAAATATTTTCATGAAAAGATACTGGATGAAGCGCAAATATCAAGGATATTCTACTAATTTCATGGAGTATAGAAGTCAAAACTTTAACCAACTGAGTATAATAAGGAATGGAATAACAAAAGAAATCACCAGGCATGCGACAGACCGCACAGGCAGGTTATTCCAACAGAATAATAAATAACGGAATCAGGTCCGGCGTAAAACGCACAGACAAGATATTCCAACAGAATAATAAAGATGGAATCAGGTCCGGAGTAAAACGCACAGACAGGATATTCCAACAGAATAATAAAGACGGAATCAGGTCCGGCATAAAATGCACAGACATGATATTCCAACAGAATAATAAAGACGGAACCAGGTCCGGCGTATAACGCACAGACAAGATGTTCCAACAGAATGATAAAGAATAGAACAACAGAAGAATTTCACCAAGTATAGGGTAGCCTGCGTATACAGGTTATTCCAACAGAATAATAAAGAATGAAATAACAGAAGTTCTCTTCATAGATAAGAAAGAAATAATACTCCCTACCTTTAGAAAAATTGGATACTGGAATAGTGAGGTAGCAGACTTCTCTTCTTCTTTCTATAATTTCTCTCTATAATAATCGTTCTAAAGCTTTTGTGAATTGGTGAGAAATGAAGGAAGAATGAGCTTCTATTTATAGAAAAATATAGTTTCGATAATTGCACGTTTTGGGGCTCGAAAAATTTCAGTACAATACCTCCAACTTTTCCTTTATTTTTAATTTAGTCATGGAAGTATTATCAAACTTGCACCACCTCCTCTAATAGTAAATAATGTGATTCAATAGTAAATTATGTGAATAAATAGTTCTAGACATGTGAAAATACGAATTACAGTATAGTACCTCCATCTATACCTCCATTTTTAACTTAGTCATGCAAATATTATCAATCTTGCACCAACTCCCCTAATAGTAACAAGAATGTGAAACAATAGTATACACATATGAACAAATAGTTATAATCATGTGAAATAATAGCAATCAATTGCTCATTTATCCGGTTAAATACCCGATTGGTCAATATAACCTCCAAACATTAATTATTATCAAAATAATTATCGATTTTCACTAACACAAATAATTCCAACACAATGAAACCATTTTTATCAAAAATATAAATTTTGAAATTTTGAAGTTTGACTTTTCCCGAAAAAGTCAACTATTTTCTTTTTGACCAAATAGTGAATTCCGAAAAATTTTGTGTTTATAGACTATTTTTACTAATTTCATCGTTCCGGTCTCAAATATCACGTCCGCGTCTCCAAATTCAACTTCGAACGCAACTTCAATTTTAATAACAGTAGACACTCGAAATTTTCTCTACTACTATTACTAACGTTGTAGGAAGACAGATTCGTCTTTTAAGAGAGAACCCTGAAAGACAATCCAAATCCATACAGGATACTACCGAGAGTTCAACATCAACCCCAAATCACACTTTGGGAGCAACAGTTCCAACCTCGGATATAACCCCGAGACATGTAGATACAATACCGGAACACATACCGGAGAAGACAATCGGAGATAACCCCGAGGTATCCAGTCTTAGTCCCAACCATGGGAATAGCCACCAACCTTGGTGATAACCCCAAGGAATGCAGTTTCGGAGATAACCCCGAAAATGCTTGTTTCAAATGCCACCAGCTTCAATCTCGGCGCTCACAACGAGATACACTGCACCAACCCGGTAATAAACATCGGGAAGGCAGGCACAACTCAAAGATGACAATGAGGACCTTCAACAATTACAGCAGTCCAATCTCAGCGAAGTCTGAGCAACGTCTGCTTTATCAGCCCAATCCGGCGATAACACCGGTGAGGGGCAACATCATCATCTCGTCAAACATGATGCCACATCACGTCTCAACGCAACGATGTCCCAAAAGGCTAACCAATCCCGAGTGACTATTGTGCGGGGTAACGGATGAAAGTTGAAGCTTGAAGATCGGAGGGCATCGTCCCATCTTCAATGACTTCGTACAAACTCTAATCCCATGCCATCGTACAACTCTCGATAATGGCGGTCCGAAATAGGTCCTGAATACCTCAAACGGATGCCCGGATTGCACTTCTGAAAAACCGAGTGGACATTACAGTGGGTGAGTGTACGTACTTCGAGACGACCCGACTCGACAAACCCGGGCCAACCCGACCCGCCTCTGGTACACCTACGGCTCATATTGCCTATAAATAGAGGGCTTGGGGTGCTGATTTTCTAAGAGAAAAAGACGGGGAAACCCTGCACAATTTGCTCTGCACTCGCCATTCAATGTATTTTCCCACTTTTAAACACCCGTGAGCTCATATATAGCCTCTTTTGTACCCACAAAAGCCCAGTGTTTACCCATTCTAAAGATATAGAAGCCTTTTTTAGCAATCAGCTGTAAGCCTTCTCACACACTTTAGAGTCTTTCTCTTCATCTTTACACACACCCTTCTACACATTGAGAGTCGTTTTGCTTGCTTTTGGCCGGACTTCGGTCCGTGGTTTCATTTAAGTCTGTATATATATATATATATATATATATATATATCAAAGCAATAAACGCTCCAGACCAAAGTCTAGGCTCAATCGAGGCATAACTAGATAATGTTAGTCAATATATATATATATATATATATATATATATATATATATATATATATATATATATATATATATATATATATATATATATACACTTATATATATCAACTGTGTGTCGGACTTTGTTCGATGAGCCTAGACTTCGGTCTGGTGCGTTTACTCGCTTTTATATATATATGTACATTTATATATATGAACTGTGTGTCGGACTCTGTTCGATGAGCCTGGATTTTATATCCGGTGCGTTTACTCGCTTTTATATATATATATATATATACTTATATATATAAACTGTGGTCGAACTCTGTTCGATGAGCCCGAATTTTACATCCGGTGCATTTACTGCTTATATATATATATTTTTTTTTCCGTCCTGCCTGGAGTTTTCTTCGTGGCAGTTGATCGCCTTACAGCTTTATTTATGTTTTGTCCCGCCTGAAATTTTCTCCGTGGCGGTTGATAGATTTTAACAACTTTATTTACATTTCTGATCCCCCATGGAGGTGCTTCGTGGTTGGTGATCCTGTCTGTATATATATATATATATATATATATATATATATATATTTACAGCTTTTATATATATACTTGCTTACTGCTTTCATATAAACTGCAGTATTTTGTGAGCCTAGGAATCATGTGATCATAGATTCGTCCCATTGAATCTAGATTCGGTTCCCGTGATGGACATTTTCAGCTGTAAGCTGCTTGTAAATTATTCTACGATGTCTGAATTTCCTCATATGGTTTTCATACCCACGAGGAAGTCAGCATTATTTTTGTATATTATTTTCGTACGGATGCCTCGCATCCGTCAAATAAAATCAATTCAGCCGCTCACTTAATAAAAATGGGTGTGTAAAAGGTCTCAATTCCTATTGAGCATCAGGGTTTGGAAAAAACCTCTTTCATAAAACACCACTGCCATATCTTGTTAAAAACTGAATTTTCTACATAAATTCAAACCCTGTGTATATAGGTTCGAACAAGGCCTCGTCCAACTTTCATATAACAGCATATTGACCCACACACACACACTCAGATAATAGTTTCTTGAAAAGAGGCGATCACCGTGGTAACACGGATGTCGGGGGGGGGGGGTTCCTAACACCTTCCCCCCGCATAACCAAGTCCCTGGACCCTAAACGAATCTCAGTTTCGCCTACCCGTATATCAGTGTCACATCACTGGATCAATGTGCAAACCTTTTATCGGTTGTGTTGGTACAACCATTTAAAAAATCAACTGGCGACTCTTAACAGTCCCATCGTCGATATCATACATGTCGGACCTTTTTCACTTATTTTTTCAAACAAATCTCACCTAAAATGAGAACACCAAAGAACAAGTAACGAAAAGGGACACCCAAAAATCTCGACGTCGACAGGTGGCGACTCTGCTGGGGACTCCAGTAAGAGGACTTAAGTCGCTACTACAATCTTTTCAAAAACTATTATCTTCTTGTGTGTGGATGTTGCATTTATATTTTTGATGAATGTGTACGAATGCATTTCCTTATTTGCACTTAGTGCTTCGCACCATAACTGCTTGTGATGCTAGTGCTTCGCACCATAACTGCTTGTGATGCTAGTGCTTCGCACCATAACTGCTTGTGATATTAGTGCTTTGCATATGTCATCATTTTCATACGGTGAGACGCGATGTGTGTGAATGTATGTTGTGTGGTCCCTCCACCAGGAGGCTATCCCGTCGGTGTTTGATTACTGGACTCGTGAGAAGACTAATTCTCCGAGGCTCAGGAAAGGCACCACCCAAATTCGCTCCAGTTGAAAGACCGTATTAACTTTCCGTCAAGTAGATTGCGATGATTTGGGAACCTTCATGCCAAAAAGCCGCGAGAGTAACCTAAGATAGGTCAGCCTCTGATAAACCCAAAGCGGAGGAAAGTATCTTCATGCTCTTATTTCAATTACTTGTAAACATAATTACTTGTAATGTCATTCCATATCTATCTCCATGTAATGAGAAATATGAAGAAATGTGTACACATACATGCTACAAACAGCTGACATCCGTTGTGCAGGATAAAATTCCTAAAATGGACACATCACATAGCATGTTATTATATACATTCTCTAAAGGCTAAACTATGCCAATCTTTCGCAGGGAATCAATCGGACCTACTACCCGTTCAAAGTCCAAAAAGGCAACATGCCTACAGTCAATCATGTCGTCATCCGATCAGACTGAACTTAATCCAGTTTCTCGCAAAGAATTTAACGGATTAAGCAAACAGATTACATATTTGACAGTTCTACTCAAAGAATTACACTAGTCTACTCAGGGTCAGAAAATGCCCGTACATGTTGAATCCTCCACACAAGGAGGAATCCAGGTCATTACCATACCTAAACCACAGTTGGATACGACCAACAAAACTCATGATGCTGCCCATCCCACTAGAGATCCAGACACTAGTGACATCAAAAAAGAAAGTCCTCCAAATGGAAGAGACCCTTCGTGCTATTAAAGGAATTGGAACATGCGGGAGTGTTTCATATGCTGACCTGTGTATTTTTCCTGGTGTTCATTACCCAGAAAAATTTAAAACTCCCGACTTTGAAAAATATGACGGGTTAGGAGATCCTTATACACATTTAAAAGTATTTATTGGAGAACTTGGATCCTATGCAGAGGATAAAAAACTCAGAATGCAATTATTCCAAAAGAGTCTAACTGGAGAAGCCCGTTCGTGGTACACAAGATTAGACAACTCCAAAATCCATAGTTGGGAAGAGCTCGGACATGCCTTCCTCACTCAATACAGTTTCCAAACTCATATGGCTCCTGATCGGTATCAGATTACCAAGATCAAGAAACAGTCTAACGAGTTTTTCAGAGACTATGCTCAGAGGTGGAGACGCCTGGCTGCCCAAGTTAGTCCTGCCATGGCCGAATCAGAAATGGTCATGACATTTATAGACATACAAGAAGCTCCCTTCTATGAGAGAGTTTTAGCCAGCATCGGTAAACCATTTTCTGAAATGGTCAAGCATGGGAAGATGGATGAGATGGGATTGAAGTCAGGAAAGATTCAAGACCTAGCTGCACTCAAAGCTGTTTCTGATCACATCCAGTTTGGAAATTATGGGAACAACCCCCGGAGGGTCCATAAAAAGAAAGAAGAAGATGTTTCCCTGATACTACAGGGGAAAAAGGGCAATCAAAACATGCCCATTCAAAGGAGAAACTACACTCCCTTTCCAGCACAGTCTACAAACCCTCCAATACCAAAAGGTGGAGAAGTCCGACGCCCTCGAGTGTTTACACCCTTAGGGGATACCCTCGAGAACATTCTTAATCTTCTAACAACACAGAAGAAAATTACGCATCTTCTTCCACCAGCCAGCCCTAATGGACGGGGTTTCAATGCTGCTAGAAAATGTGCTTATCATGCCGGGGCACCCGGACATGATACTCAGGATTGTTGGGCCTTGAAACACAAGATCCAGGACCTGATAGACAATGGGGAGATCGTAGTCACCAAACCTGATCAGCCACATGTTCAAGACAACCCTCTTCCTCAACACAAAGAAGAAGAGGTCAACATGATTAATTGGAGCAATAGACAGAGTTCCAATTTCAGCTGTGATTCTTCCCAGACCATCAAAGACGGTGATGACAGATGGGATTATGCCAAGTTCCAATTCACAATGGAACGAAGGATGAAATCTCTCTGCAAACAAATCGAACAATTGGCAGAATTGGTGACTTATCAGCATCAAGTGACTCGTCAGTTAATCATCCAGGAGCATGCCAGTCTCTTACCTCTTGTCATGAATATTCCCTCATCACTTTCAGAAAATGAAATACTGGAAGACAAAGTGACGAAGAGAGCAAATGCCAAAGCCCGTCGGGATTTCGCCAACAAACGGGAATTCACCTATCTGGGCCAACCTATGAAGGAAATCCTTCATATGTTAATCAATGAAGGAAGGATCATTTCCCTTCTACCACCAATCAACCCCCGTTTGGGACGGTACAACTCTGATGGAGTATGTCAATATCACTCCCAGTCTCGCGGTCACAGCACAGAAGAATACTGGGCACTCCGCCACCTTATTCAAAATCTGATCAACAGTGGTGTCCTGCGCTTAGCGGACGACGATACTGTGTTACGTGCAAGTGAGAATGCAGGCCCTACTAAGTGGAAAAGTGTGGTAGCAGTCATATCCACTGAAACTGATGGGATTAATACCTTACTCACAATGCCAACAATTCAACTCAATGGAGGAAACAATCCTTTGAAAGTGGCCAGTCCTGAGCCAATCAACTTGCCGTGCAGAGCACAATATCCTATTGTTAGCTTGCGCACAGTTCCGTGGAATTATGGAGAAAGTGAAGGATCCACCTCACATACAACTACTGCAGTGTCGAAGGAAAATCCACTGTATCTCCCCCATCGGGTGATGAAGCCCACCTCCAAGTCAAAGGGGAAAATACTCATGGAGAAGATTGAAAAATTCCTCCGCGTTGTGGGTCATAATGAAGCTACGATGGTTTTAAACTTGAAAGAAGCTCCACAACAAATATCAATTTTGGACTTGGTCCTAACTTCAGAGAATCACCAGAAGGTCTTGCTAAAGGTTCTAGAAGAAGCCTATTTACCAACATCAGTGGACACGAAAAAGTTTCAACATATGGTTGATCACATTTTCAACAACAATGTGATATCCTTCACTGATGATGACATACCACCCGAAGGGACCGGTCATTGCAAACCATTGCACATTGCGGTCTTGTCCTCCGGATATATGGTAGCTGGAGTCTTAATAGATGGAGGTTCCTCTCTGAATATCTGCCCATACGCTACCTTGGTAAAGATGAATATCAATCTCAACCGAAGTCAGAGTAGCCATACTATCATCAAAGCTTTTGATGGAGCCCGCCGTAACTCGGTCGGAGTAATTGAGCTGCCAATCAAAATTGGTCCTCACACATTCTGCGTATCTTTCCATGTACTCAAGATAGACTCGGGATACAACCTACTCTTGGGACGACCATGGATTCACATGGCAGGGGCAGTCCCCTCCACTCTTCACCAACAGTTGAAATACATTATCAACAATAGCCTGGTCACAGTCAACGCTGAATCGGAGATTCCTCAGCACGGAGACATGCCATTCATCAATGCTAATGCCGATGTGGAACCAGTCAGTTTTCATACTTTGGAAATAAGCAACACCCAATACCATGCTATTGGAGCACCATTGCCCGAACCCAAGATTTTTGCTGAAGTAATGTCGGCCACTCAAGAATTGATATCGTTGGGTCATAAGCCGGGACAAGGGTTGGGTAAAGATTGCCAGGGTATCAAGTACCCAATTCACTTAACCAGATAAGCTGGAACAGCTAGGCTAGGCTATTCTGCCAGTTCTAGTCACGAGAATCCTCGTAAACATCAGCAGATTCCTTTTGCTTCAACCATGTGGCGTTCATCTTCGCCTTCAAACTTTGAGTCTGCACAACCTCCCGTAAAGGTGTCAGCCAATGTAATGTCTATGTTATGTCCCAAGCTGGTACCGGTGAAAGGAAAAGAAATCTTTGTTCCAAATCCCGCAGTGGAAGAAGAGGAACGAAGAATCAAGCCAGACGTCATCCGAATGATGTCAGGCATACGCATCATCGTTCATGACGAACATACCAACAAATACACCCCAGACGATGATTGCCCAGAAGTAATGGCCATCATTCAGGAAAAAGAGGATGATGACAATCCCTCCATCACTGCGGTCCACCCAGACTTTGTTCTGGCCAATTGAGACAACATTCCTTGCATTGGTCGTCAAGGGTAAAGCGGGCAGAAACTCTTTCTGCCCTGTAGATATAATAACTTCTAACTTTTCTGTACAGTATTAGCAGTTCATTTTGTCAGTATATGCTAACACTGTGTATGATCAACACATTTCATATATACTAAGTGAAAGCATATTTTTTTCAGGACTCTGAATTTTGATGTGCCTGTACTTGCTGATACGATGCCTCTCCTACACAGGGATTGTACCTTTGATGTAGAGATGAATTCAGCCTTGATGGATATGGAAGATGACATTAAGGTGCCTCCAGAAATTCAAGAATGGGTCAAAGACAAACCCAAACCCAACCTTGATCAAACCACTTCTTTCAATCTCGGAACCTTAGAAAGCCCTAAGTTAATCCAGATTGGTTCAGACCTTACCCCAACCTAATGGAATGATATGGTTACTCTATTAACCCAATTCCAGGATGTGTTTGCATGGTCTCATGAAGACATGGTGGGTTTATCCACTGACATTGTCCTTCATCGCATTCCCATAAAAGAGGGATTTAAGTCAGTCAAGCAGAAACTCAGGCGATTGAAACCTGAATGGAGTTTAAAGGTGAAAGAAGAAATTGTGAAATAATTTCAAGCTGGCATCATAATGGTGTCTACATATCCTGAGTGGATATCCAACATTGTACCCGTGCCTAAACCTGGAGGGAAGGTGCGAGTTTGCGTGGATTACCGAGATTTTAACAAGGCTTGCTTAAAAGACAGCTTTCCCGTGCCATTTATCCACATTCTCATTGACAATACTGCGCAATATGACATGTACTCCTTTGTTGATTGCTTTGCGGGGTACCATCAGATCATGGTTGCCGAGGAAGATCGTGAGAAGACTGCTTTCATCACTCCTTGGGGAACTTTTTGCTATAGACGGTTGTCATTCGGCCTCATCAATGCCAGAGCTACCTATCAGCGAGCTATGATGGCTCTTTTCCACGACTTAATGCATAAAGAGATTGAGATCTACGTGGATGACATCATTTTCAAGTCCCAAAAGGAGGATGACCATATAGACCATCTTAGAAAGTTGTTCAACAGGTTGCGTAACTACAACTTGAAGTTGAATCCAGCTAAATGCGCCTTTGGCGTTAAATCAGGCAAGTTGCTAGGATTTCTAGTCAGCCACAAAAGGATAGAGCTGGATCCTGCCAAAATCCAAGCCATCACTGAAATGCCCATTCCTCAGACAGAGAAGGAAATACGGGGATTTTTGGGAAGAATCAACTTTATCAGCAGGTTTATCTCTCAACTCACAGCAACCTGTGAACCAATTTTCAAGCTATTAAGGAAGAACTCCTCCATGAAATGGAATGACGAGTGTCAGAAGGCCTTCCTTACAATTAAAAAATAACTAGTCAAAGCTCCCGTCTTGGTACCACCCAGGGATGATGTTCCCCTGTTCATATATCTGTCCATAAGTGACAATGCCATGGGCTGCATGCTGGGACAGAAAGACAATAGAGGCCAAGAACGAGCTATCTATTACCTCAGCAAAATGTTCAGCAGCAGTGAACACAAGTACACTCTGATCAAAAAGGCGTGTTGTGTTTTAGCATGGGCTTCCATGAGTTTACAACATTACCTCCATGGTCACACAACCCATCTCATTTCCCGCGTGGATCCTCTCAAGTACGTGTTCAACAAACCCATGTTAAATTGTCTGCTGTCCAGATGGCAGTTGATCCTACAACAATTTGACATCGTATATGTGACTCAAAAGTCCATCAAAAGTCATGGAATCGCGGATCAACTAGCCGCCGCACCTTTAGGGGATTTCAAACCCTTGGAAACATATTTCCCTGATGAAGGAGTAATGACAGTACAGCAATACCATCAGTACGATATGCGCCAATCATTGAGGATGTATTTTGATGGAGCTGTTAATACGAAAGGTTCTGGAGTGGGAGCAGTTCTAGTATCTGGTATGGGGGAGCAGTATCTCGTTGCCATCAAATTACAGTTTGTCAGCACCAACAATACGGCTGAGTATGAAGGCTGTCTCATGGGGCTAAAACTTGCCTATTCAATGGGCGTCAGGCGGTTAACTGTCCTTGGAGATTCAGAGTTGGTAATCAGACAATCCACCGAAATCTATCAAACTAAGGAACTACATTTGCTGCCTTACCATCGGTAGGTTTTGAAGATGGCTTCGGAGTTCGAAGAAATCTCCTTTCTACACATTTCTCATAATAGGAATGACTTTGCGGACGCATTAGCCACTTTGGCCTCCTTGATTCGAATATCGGATAAGGAACGCTTGTCAAGCGTCACAATTTCCCTACACAAGGCCCCAGCCTATGGGAATTACGTTGGAGAAGTATCGGATGAGCTACCTCCCATCCAACCTCCTTGGTATCAACATATCAAGGAATATCTGCGAGATGGATCTACACCCGCTGAGGTGAGCCTGACTGAGAAAAGGCGGATCCATCGACTTGCTATGAAGTTCTACCTGAGTGAAGATGCGCTCTACAAAAGAGATGCAGGACTAGGTCTCCTCAGATGTCTAGACAAAGAATAAGCCCAAAGGCTTATGGATGAAATCCATGGCGGAGTCTGTGGCCCCCACATGAGTGGCCCCCTCCTTGTCAAGAAAGTCCTCAGGACGGGACATTATTGGCTGTCTCTCAAAGCTGATTGCAACGACCAAGTCAAAAGATGCTATCAGTGTCAGATTCATGGGAATGCTATACACGCCCCTCCACGGGAACTCCACAATATGAGTTCTCCTTGGCCCTTCTCAATGTGGGGAATGGACGTTATCAGGCCCATTGAGCCTAAAGCCAGTAATGGTCATCGGTTTATCTTCACCGTGATCGACTACTTTACCAAGTGGGTGGAAGCAGCCTCCTTCCCCAGGGTTACTAAAGAAGTCATCATTGCTTTCATCAGAAATAATGTCGTTTGTCGATATGGACAACCAGAGGTGATTGTGTCAGACAATGCCAAGAACCTCAACAACAAAATGATGGAGGAATTATGCAGTAAATTCCACATCAAACATCTCAACTCTGTCATCTATCGTCCGAAGATGAACGGTGCTGTTGAAGCGACTAATAAAAACATCAAGAAAATTATGCAAAAGATGTCCGCCAACCACAAAGATTGGCCTGACCTATTGCCTCTGACTCTGTTAGCCTACAGAACCTCGATGAATACTTCAACTGGGGCAACCCCCTACGCTTTAACCTATGGGATGGAGGCAGTGCTCCCCATAGAAGTTGAGATGGAATCTCTCAGAGTATTGATCGACGCTCAGCTAGATGAAGACCAATGGGTACAAGACATGTATCACCAATTGTCTCTAATAGACGAAAGGCGAACCGCGGCTATCTTCCATGGTCAGTTATATCAGCAAAGGGTCGCCAGATCCTACAACAAAAAAATCCAACTACGGCAGTTTAAACAACATGACTTGGTTTTGAAGAAGATTCTTGACAACCAAGATCAGGCTAGAGGAAAATTTGCTCCTAACTAGGAAGGCCCGTTTATTGTCAAGGAAGTATTGACAGGGGGCACTCTCAGATTGCAAGAAATGGACGGCGATGAATTTCCACAACTCATCAACTCAAACGCCGTGAAACGGTATTATGTCTGAAGTAACCAACAAACACCCTGATGCATCATCATCAGGTCACCAGTCATTTCGGTTCTTTAACCCTTTACATATAGCTTATCTACACTTTGCGCCTCAGGGAAACGTACTCTTCAAGCCAGCAGCCTGGCTTTTTCCTCTGCTTTCCTACAACTTCGGTCATCCCACCACGGATTGAACCTCTTGCGTTTGTAGTTTGGCTACCCTTACCTGGGATCAAACTTCTCATACTTGCAGTTTATCCTCAACCTAGGATTAAACTTTCTCCTCCCCGCACTCTGACCTGCACATGGGATTGTGCTTTTCTTCTCGCCCTGAGGGGCAAACTACGTCGACCTGATCTCCTCTTCAATAGGAGTACGTAGGCAACCATGTTACATGGCCCGGTCGCAATAAAATAAAAAACAACAAAAACATTTCTTCCCTTACATAAAACAAAAACAACAAAAAACATTTCTGCCCTTACATGAAACAAAAACAACCAAAAACATTCCTACACCATGTCATCCATATACAGCATTGAACCTCTTACACCAGGTTCTAACTACGCAGACCTGATCTCCTCTTCAATAGGAGTACGTAGGCAGCCATTCATGGTGTGGTCTCACCCCCTACCAAAACACAAACCATTGTCAGATGGTACTGGGATTCTCTTTCAATCCACTACATTCGGCTTCAGACCAAAGGGATGGAGTTACCTGAACTCCTCCCAAATAGGAGATTCGGTGACCATCTAAGATGCGGTCATACCTTGAAGAGCAATACCAATCCATAAGAGATGGAATTAACTAGGCTTCTCCTGAATAGAAGTACTGGCGACCATCTGTGGTGCGGTCAATCTCAGAGAGGAAAGCCACACTCCTCTCCACATTTCTATCCAGAAACCAGTCCCAAGACACCAAAGATGGTAGGGATACACATAGATCGATGATCCATTCTGAACTATCCAGAGACAACTCAATGTCCATCCACCCAGGAGGAATTTAGAATACATCAAGACCACAAGCCCTGAAGCAGCAGACAAAATATCAAACAATTAGCAAGGCATATCTAAAAGGAAAGTGATCCAAAAATATATTTCCCTGACATATATAATGCTGTTTGATATATATACAATGTAAACTTTACATGACAAAATGGCTAAGCTAGTCTATGCAGGTAAATACAAGCTCATCTACAAATCAGGGTATATGCGTGCTAACAAGCCCAATATGGCGTCCCTCTTCGAAGATGGAGGAGAAGCTGTGGTCTACTGTACGAGAATATCCACACAACCCAATAGATCTGTAGCAATCTGCATGATGACCATATGCTCATCAATATAAACGCTCATCTCTGCGATCATACCAGTGGTAAGGGACCTCGCTGCAGTACTATCTGTGACAGCCACATCCCGGGCAGATATGGCGATATCCCGCTCAACTACCACAGTGTCTATGGCTGACCTGGCCTCATCACGCTCAGCGACGACGACATCTCTACGAGCCAATGCCTCGGCTCTCTCTAATAGGGCGGCGTCCCTCACATCAAGAGAAGTCGACATCATAGATCAAATCTGATCTCTCTTAAAGGTCATCAGATGAAGACTCTGCTTTAAGTACTGTGCCAAGTGCTGAATCACAAAAGTACTGGTACTAGGAGAATTCGGAAGAAATGCTGGCAACCCAACAGCGGTATCCTCCTCGATGTAGGTATAAATGTCCTCCGTAGGCTCTACATCGTATAACTTGCTCTCTGGTACTGCAAATACTGCTGCAGCCGATAAAACCTCCGTCTCCATCCATGCGGAGTACTCTGCGAAATAACTGGGACGACTGGCAGGAAAAGCATCTAGCTCACGTTAATCCCAGTAAGCATATACACAAGATCGGTCCTCGACTGAGAGGTATCGAGAAGCTGAACGCTGACCTGCCTCCCCTTCGAAAGGATGAAAATCCTGGAACTGGTCGAACTGCGACATCACAGCCAATGGGTGATAAGTAGTCACGCCCCTCAAGCCAGCCAAAGGGAGGAAATCCATGCCCGGAGCATGAGTAATGAAGCTGTATGGTGAGCAAAGCCCCAAGCACATCAATATGCTAAATGGATCTCTGATATTTGCCAAAAATAAGGACCAGGACTGAGCATCTGTACACTCCGATGGCTGAAAGGAGTATGACATAGCCACATCATGGGAAAAGTAATACCCATGCTGTCTAAGGGTACCAACCGGTCGCAAGTGTGACATAAACCACACATACAGCATGACCGAACTCCCAGTAAACACGTCTGACGGGTAAGTACTACAGTAGGATGCTGATCGCAGGGTCTCTGCCACGATTATAGGTACAATGGTACGACCCTCCCTGAGAGCTCTCACAGCCATGATAACCCTTATATCTATCTCATCCATATACCGCGACATATACACGTATGACAGTACACATAGCATCAGTACATCAACTCTGGCCAAACGCCAATGATCCTCCAACACGGTGAAATCCCCGGAATGTCGTGAATAGCTATCCTCCACGCCAAATCTGTCATACAAAAAACGCTGAGAGATCACGTGGCCAAATGTCAGCTCATTCTGCACTACTCTACACCGCAATCCTGTGAGAGTCATGAATCGTCTACTCATGTCTCCCAAAGCTAGGTGCACGCAAGGTCTGTCTAAGGTCAACATCGTCAAACGTGCATACTCCTCCAGAGTAGGAGTCAACTCATGGGTGCCAAAATGGAATACCTGCTTATCAGGTAGCCAATGCTCTAGCATCCCGTCTACGAATCTTGCAGGAACCTGAAAATGCCAAAAGGGTCATGGTATGCTGCAGCAACAGATCTATAGTCACCCTGTCTGGTGGTGACATGCTATCGTACCACGATCGCATACCCAATGCCACCACTGATGGTGGGGTATGATCTATACAGCTAACTGTCGAAGAAGACATCTGTGCAGGCCGTGTCATAAGACCATCCAAGGGTCAATGCCGAATATCTCTGGACATACATACATATGCATAACATGATACATGCATAACAGATAATGGATGGCAATATGATATAGGGAATGAAAAACAGTTCATACATTCCTAAATATATCATCATCTAATACATCAGCTCTGTACAGCTACAAATACAGGGAAATAGGGCACAACCGCCCTACTACTAACAGAGGCCTATCAAAAGATATAGCGAGAATGGGGAACAGCCACCCACTATCTAACAGAGGCCTATCAAAAGATATAACGAGAATACACATCAGAAGAAGACCAGGTCTTGATGTCCATATCCTCAATCCTGTCCACCTGATGTAACTCCTCCTGAGTCACTGGATCTCTATCAACAGGGATGTCAGGCCTATAAAGAGGAGGATTTGCGCTGGCAAAACCAAATGGGTCGTCTGAGGGACCAGCACCTGAGCTGGAAGGAACAAATGACTCCGCCTCTGCTGGATTTCTGCCCAAATACCGAATAAATACATGTGCCAGATCCAACTGCCGGGTCAAGCTATCAATCTGGGTCAAATGAGTCGGAGCTCGGACACAAGCTACCCAATCCGTCATCATCAAACATCCTGGAACCATATCCCCCATAAACTGTGTGGTGCGGGACTGGGCTCCAATAGTGCAGGGGAACCACTAACGCTGGAACGTCTCCTGAGTACATGGGCCCTCTGATAATGCAAAGCCGTCAGCCCCCAACAATAGGATATCAGTGACGGGTGACTGTGATACAGGCCAATGACGCCTGGCAGGAGGCAAGATCGGTACACGGATCTCCCCTGTAGTGCTCCTAATAGCACGCTATCCTAAATAGAGCTCCCAACCTCCATCAGTAAAGAGAGGAACTTTCCTGATAGAGATCGAATACTCGACTCCGGTCGGATGTCCATCCTCAAAGTCGATGGTCAATTGCTCCCCTGAATAGGGAATCCACGTAATGGTACCCGCCGTCAGCAACTCCAGCTGTATACGGCGGTGAGTGAATCCCTCAGATACAGGGACCTCTGGAAAAATAGAATGGTTCCATCGTCGTCCTCGTGGATAGGTATCTAAGGCTAACACACTTATGGGACGCAAATATGGGAGCCTCTCATACGACCAAAACTGCCAACACAATGGCAAAATATCTTCTATCAGTAAACACTCTTAACCTGTGAATGGGAAAAGACAAGAGAAATACTCACCAGTAGAAATGGGTAAAATCCTAGCCAAGTCTCAGTCAAACCCTGTCAGCGCAGACGCATGGCCCGGAGGAAATAGGCAAAGGTGTAAGAGCCCCAGTCATACTCTCCTATACGGTCCACATCGCATGTGGCGCTGACCAAAGCGAAAGATACCGTGGAAGAGTTCTCTGCTATGAAGCAGCCTGGAATGATCATCAGAAACAATCATCGCAGAACGCGATCCCTGATCTTGACATCATCAAACATGGGCTCACTCAATAGCCCACTCATAGCATCTACGCTCAAAGGACCTGAACGGACAGTCCTACCCTTGAGCGCCCCCACTGGAACTCCTAGTAAGGATCGGACGGCAGTAGGGGTGATATTCGCCATGCAAGGCACTGGCTCCCCTCTAAACTCCATACTTGTGATAAATCGCCAATCCATAGGCGTCATCATCACCTCGCAATCCAGTAGGTGGAATGACTGAGTCTGATGAAACCATCGCTCAGACAATGCCCTGAGGTAACCCCAGGGACAGCGACGGGGAAGGATGGAGAAAAATGCCCCAAATCCCTACTCATGCACTACTGCTCTATAGTCAGGGTGAAGCGCCTGGTACATTGAGTGAATGCTAAACCAGTTCCCTCGAGGCTGTGTAAATCTTGGAACCTGCATGAAATCCAGATCAATAGCAAAACCCTTTAATCTTCATCAATAGGAAAGAAGAAAGATCAAAGTCTAACGCCATACCTCGTTAGCATGCAAATACATCGATGGATGTCTGCCTAAATCACCCAGCAACTCTGGGTTCACCACCTGAATGCTCGGGAGCTCCTTGCGAGGGACATGTGCAGCAGGAGCGGGATCCTCAATCGGAATATCTGCCTCCTTGTCCTCAACGTCTGGAACATCTGCCTGGACATGACGTATCACAGCCTCCACCAACCGACGAGGTTGTCTGACAGAACGGGGACGAGGAACTTCAGAAGCCCTCCGACGTACGCCAGAAGTGGTCCTATAGGAACTGCTCGGCTGATCCGGATCCATAATATCTGGACAACAAGTCTCCAAATCACCTCAGAAAGGGTGTGGTATTTCCTTACCTAGAACTTCTCAAAATGCATTTATGACTATATGCATGCATTTACTTTAACATATAATAGAGTTAGAATGCATGACTACCCAATGCCTACATTTGGAAAATTTTTGCCATAGTCCCCTTTGAAAATAGGACTATCCACATGCACGCATGCATGTCTAGGTGGCCATTCAGTAGCACAACTGCCCCAAGTCATATACATAATATATGCATTAAAAATCAAAATCATCATGCATAAGGCTAACCTCAATGCTAGGAGTACTTTGCCTTTCTACCTTTTGCTCATTGGACATCAAATAGGACAAAAAATAGCAGAAAAAGGTGCCGATTTGACTGTCTCAGAAGTCAAATTTTTTACATCATTATGTTCAGCATGGTTTAATACTAACATTTACTATGTTGAATATTTTTTATCAAGTCATATGTGCATACATAATCACTACTATGTGTTTAGATGCATTTCGTGCAATATCTCACAATCTAACGGACAGAAACTGGAAAAAATACATGCATGCGTTACCAGGATAGTGTAGAACACTTGTACGGTGATAGAATTTGCAGAAAGTAGCCCGAATTCAGCATATCTAAAGATGGCTCGCGGTTTTTTCTAAGTGAAACAAGTTGAAAGTGACTTGTGAAGTAAAGCCTGCTGGAATTTATGATCCACGCCTGGCCGCAGCCCACCTGCGCTGTAGCAGGTGCACCTGCGGTACCCCTATATGGGTCCCACCCCTCCGGCTCGGTCCAATTCGTGTTGAAACGGAGTTCCTACGGACTAGAAAGATCAAATCGAGAAGAAAAACGCCGCGCGATTGAGCAAAACTGCATACAATCTTGGTCCTCTCAGATGAGACTTTGAATCTGTACATCACTCATTGGTAGTCGCCTGAACACAAGGTATACCCTGCCGATGACTCCAGTTGTCACGAATCGCATATGGCAATACCTTATATAGGTCCGATGCCGCCGACTCCGGGTCGTTACCCTAAATGAGTCCCCGACGGGGGTTACAACATAGATCCCCGACAGGGGTTACAACGTGAGTCCCCAACGGGGGTTACAACGTGAATCCCCGACGGGGGTTACAACGTGAGTCCCCGACGGGGGTTACAACGTAGGTCCCCGACGGGGGTTACAACGTGAGTCCCCGACGGGGGTTACAACGTAGATCCCTGACGGGGGTTACAACATGAGTCCTCGACGGAGGTTACAACGTGAATCCCCGACGGGGGTTACAATGTGAGTCCCCGATGGGGGTTACAATGTAGATCCCCGGTGGGGGTTACAACACGTTCATCCGTTGACAACTCTATCAACGAAGGTCAAGCAGCCTTGACATTATTTCAGCCGATGGCAGGTAAACCCATCGAAGTGTTGAGAACCGTGCGGTAGTTGCGTACGTATTCATGCGTCCCCAGTAGATCCCCGATGGGGGTTACAACGTATATCTCCGGTGGGAGTAGCAACGCATGCTCAGCCGTTGACTCACATATCAACGAAGGTCAAGCAACCTTGACGTCATTTCAGCCAATAGCGTTTAAACCTATCAGAGCTATAGATCTGTTTGAGGTTCTCATACCCAGCTGCTTATATTCCCAGTGGATCCCCGGTGGGGGTCACAACGCAATGTTCCGTTGATCTACACGTCAGCGAAGGTCAAACAACCTTGACGATCTCCTCACAGAGTTTCAGTCGTTGATTCCCACGTCAGCGAAGGTCAATCAACCTTGACAGTATATCCCACAGGATGTTTCAGCCATTGATTCACACGTCAACGAAGGTTAGGCATCCCTGACAGCATTTGCTCTTGGCAGTAAATCCAACAGAATCGTGACATATTCTGGCGATACTAACCAGGAGAGGTCAACATTATCAAAGAGGATAGATGATGGAATATGTTATACACATCCTCAAACAGATCAAGCTTTATCCCCACAGATCTCTTACACATAAGGGGTACCTCTTCAGAATCAAGTCGTTATCAAGAACACAGGAATTTGGTGATAACTCCAACATCAACATCCTAACAGATTCGGCTTGCACATCAGATCTGGTCAGTATTGCCAATCCCCAGTTGACACAACAGGGAGCCAACAATCACCCCCAACATGTTTGGCCAAAACACCGTACACATGCATCATACATTTGCATCATGTTGCTATCCATAGTACCATGTTTATCTTGTTGCGTTTCAAGTGTCTAGGATTCTTTATCCTACCCATGCATCGCCATGCATGAGTATGATAAAGAGGGGTATTTGTAGACACTCGAAATTTTCTATACTACTGTTACTAACATTATAGGAAGACAGATTCGTCTTTTAAGAGAGAACCCTGAAAGACAATCTAAATCCATACCGGATACTACCGGGAGTTCAGCATCAACCCCAGATCACACTCTGGGAGCAACAGTTCCAACCTCAGATATAACCCCGAGACATGCAGATACAATACCAGAACACACACCGGAGAAGACTGATTAATCTCGAAGATAACCCCGAGGTATCCAGTCTCAGTCCCAACCATGGGAATAGCCACCAACCTTGGTGATAAACCCAAGGAATGCAGTTTCGGAGATAACCTCGGAAATGCTTGTTTCAAATGCAACCAGCTTTAATCTCGGCGCTCACAACGAGATACACTGCACCAACCCGGCAATAAACATCGGGAAGGCAGGCACACCTCAAAGATGACAATGAGGACCTTCAACAATTGCAGCAGTCCAATCTCAGTGAAGTCTGAGCAACGTCTGCTTTATCAGCCCAATCCGACAATAACACCGGTGAGGGGCAACATCATCATCTCGTCAAACACGATGCCACATCACGTCTCAACGCAACGATGTCCTACAAGGCTAACCAATCCCGAGTGACTATTGTGCGGGGTAACAGATGAAAGTTGAAGCTTGAAGACCGGAGGGCATCGTCCCATCTTCAATGACTTCGTACAAACTCTAATCCCATGCCATCGTACAACTCTCGACAACGGCGGTCCGAAATAGGTCCTGAATACCTCAAACGGATGCCCGGATTGCACTTCTGAAAAACTGAGTGGACATTACAGTGCCTGAGTGCACGTACTTCGAGATGACCGACCGACAAACCTGGGCCGACCCAACCCGCCTCTGGTACACCTGCAGCTCATATTGCCTATATATAGAGGGCTTGGGGTGCTGATTTTCTAAGAGAAAAAGACGGAGAAACCCTGCAGAATTTGCTCTGCACTCGCCATTCAATGTATTTTCCCACTTTTAAACACCTGTGAGCTCATATATAACCTCTTTTGTACCCACAAAAGCCCAGTGTTTACCCACTCTAAAGATATAGAAGCCTTTTTTAGCAGTCAGCTGTAAGCCTTCTCACACATTTTAGAGTCTTTCTATTCATCTTTGCACACACCCTTCTACACGTTGAGAGTCGTGTTGAGAGTCTATATATATATATTATATATATATGTATATATTGACTAACATTATCGAGTTATGCCTCGATTGAGCCTAGACTTCGGTCTGGAGCGTTTATTGCTTTAATATATATATATATATATATATATATATATATATATATATATATATATATATATATATATATATATATATACTTATATATTTCAACTGTGTGTCGGACTTTGTTCGATGAGCCTAGACTTCGGTCTGGTGCGTTTAGTCGCTTTCATATATATATATATATATATATATATATATATATATATATATATATATATGTACATTTATATATATGAACTGTGTGTCGGACTCTGTTCGATGAGCCTGAATTTTATATCCGGTGCATTTACTCGCTTATATATATATATATATATACTTATATATATGAATTGTGGTCGAACTCTGTTCGATGAGCCTGAATTTTACATCCGGTGCATTTACTGCTTATATATATATATATATATATATATATATATATATATATATATATATATATTGTCGTCCTGCCTGGAGTTTTATTCGTGGCAGTTGATCGCCTTACAACTTTATTTATGTTTTGTCCCGCCTGGAGTTTCCTCCGTGGTGGTTGATAGATTTTAACAGTTTTATTTACATTTCTGATCCCCCATAGAGGTGCTTCGTGGTTTGTGATCCTCTCTATATATATATTTATAGCTTTTATATATATACCTGCTTACTGATTTCATATAAACTGCAGTATTTTGTGAGCCTAGGAATCATGTGATCACAGATTCATCCCATTGAATCTAGATTCGGTTCCCGTCATGGACATTTTCAGCTGTAAGCCGCTTGTAAATTATTCTACGATGTCTGAATTTCCTCAGATGGTTTTCATACCCACGAGGAAGTCGGCATTATTTTTGTATATTATTTTCATACGGATGCCTCGCATCCGTCAAATGAAATCAATTCGGCCGCTCACTTAATAAAAATGGGTGTGTAAAAGGTCTCAATTCCTATTGAGCATCAGGGTTTGGAAAAAACCTCTTTCATAAAACATCACTGCCATATCTTGTTAAAAACTGAATTTTCTACATAAATTCAAACCCTGTGTATATAGGTTCGAACGAGGCCTCGCACAACTTTCATATAACAGCACATTGACCCACACACACACACACACACACACTCAGATAATAGTTTCTTAAAAAGAGGCGGTCACCGTGGTAACACGGATGTCGGGGGGTGCCTAACACCTCCCCCCCGCATAACCAAGTCCCCGGACCCTAAACGAATCTCGGTTTCGCCGACCCGTATATCAGTGTCACATCACTGGGTCAATGCTTACAGCCTTGTTTGTACAACCAGGCTTCGTCCATCAGAATCCCTAAACTCCATTGGGTCTTCTTCCATTGCCTGTAGAACGTCCTGAAGGCCTCGGCTCGACCCATCGGGTACTTCGAAACTTTGGTCGCCTGATCGGTCGGGTGAGCCCAAGAGGGAAGGAGTTGGAGGTCGGTTCCCTTGGCAAAAAACCACTGTTCATGCCACCCCTTGTTGCTTGAAGGGGTCTTGATCGGGACGGTTCGGTTGGGGCGTTTGTTGAGTTGCCGAAGACCGGGTTCTTTCGACCCACCGACGGTGAACAGGGTGAAAAATAGATCGAGCCCAGGAGTGATGCCCACCTCTTGGCAGATGGCTATAAAAGAGACTAAGTGGATGTACGTGTTCGGCACCAATTGCGTGAAACTCACTCCCACGAAGCTCAGAAACGAAGAAATAAAATCATGAAGTGGGAACCGAACCCCGTATTTCAGAACGTACAAGGGGACGGCTACCCACTATCCCTCGGGGCGCCAGAACATCTTCTCATCAGACGTCGGTACTCGGAGTTTGTACTCTTTAGGGATTTTGAAGAGGGTTCGAATGTCAGAGATCTGAGAGGGGGTGATAGCGGAAGGAGTATGGAGGTGAGAAAACCCATCTGAGGAGTGGTAAGCACTTCGAACCATAGCCTCAGCGTCTCCCGGACTAGGCAGAATCGAAGGAGTGGCGGCAACAGAGGCATCAGGCAGTTCGACCTCTAGTAGGTCCCCGGTGGTACCGGTGGAGGGGAAATCGGCCATTGAAAAGAGATGGGATGCAAATAAGAAGTCTCGAAAAAGAGATGATCTAAGAATAGAACTCAAATATCTGCAAAGTGGTGGAAACTTGGGGAGTTTTGGGGAAAAAATGAGCTCACCGGAAATTGCCTTGCCGGAGAAAATGAAAACAGTGAGTTTGGCAGAGAGGAGTCAGTAAAGGAGGTAATGATGGGGAAGAAGGGTTTTTATAGGGAGTACGGCATGGAACCCTAGGGCGCTATTAAATGCTTAAGGTGGGGCCAGGCGTGAAAAGATGTGCAATGTTTCAAATGTCAGGAATGGACCGTTTGGTTTTCCAAGGCAGTTCATTATTAGCTGTCATGACCTTTCGAATACCTGACCTTTCAAGTCTCCAATCATAAATACCTTATAATTGAAGACTGGGGGCAATGTTCGGGAGCATTCTGTTGACCTTCACCTGGGCTGAAGGCCCGACATCAGAAGAGTCGTATGAGTCCATTGGGCCGAAGCCCATGATGGATTTGGAGGTGTTCGGGTCGGTGTCTGAGTCCTTCTAGGCCGGACCCTCACTTTGGTGGATGTCTTCGGGTTCGGCATCCGAGTCCTTTGGGCCGGAGCCTTATCCTGTTGTGTGGTGTTTGAGGTCGGGCCTTCGAGTCCTTTGGGCCGAAGCCTAGACCTGACAATGGGATAGTTTGGGCCTGTACAGTGGGCCTTCCTGCGTGCAGAGTTGGACGTCCCAATTATAATTGAATGCGGTTACTCCAAAGGTAGTGATTAGATTGGATTCTACTTGCGCCTTTTAAGGAGATTGCGTTGGACCTAAGTTATGGTAACTACCATAACTAGGAGTCCTATTCCGACTGGGAGGAGGATTCTAGGGCGGTGAGATTATTATAAATACAAGGCCAAAGGTACAATTAAGAGGTAATTCATATTTTTGAGGACTAAACACTTAGCCTCCATCGTTAAAACCTTGTAATGACCTGTACTCATTCTCACACCGGAGTTATCCCTTGGCGGCACAAGCCGTCAAGCTTCTGTGTGATCTGTTACTGTGCAGGTTCTAGCGCGTGGATTCTGTGATTGGACGCGCCGGCGAAACTTGGCATTAACACCGACTAAGGCTGAAGGAGGTTTAGTGAAATACGGTGGCAAGAATTCAAAGCGGCATATGTATTGTCGTTGTAGAAGCAATAACAACGCTAAAAAAATAGAAAGAACATGTCTGTTAAAGTCGTAAAGGAACTCTTGATTGATGAAATAAATGAAAATAGACGATGTTTCAGATATCAGCGCAGGTTCACATTCCGCAGTGGGTATGCGGTTCTTAGTGGTAATAAAGGTACTTACAACTCTTGGATTGCAACCCTCTGCAACTAACTTTAGAGATGTTTCAGAGACCACCAATTGTGTCTTAAGGAAGAGAAATACCTCCCTATACAAAGGGGTTGGTCTTTGAATTCCTTTTGTCAGCTTTTTTTAGTAGTGAGTTGGTTATTTCGTCACTCAGTTTCCACGCAAGCTTCTCCAAAATGCTAGAATCCCAAGGATAAAATTAATACTTTCCCTTTACTGATGTTGCAGATTGATCCGCTTCATTGAAATATTGACTTATTTTCTGTACTATGGCACAATCTGATTGCAGTTGGTCATATAAATCCTTCTTGTGATTGATTTTCGTCTCAAGTGAGTATAATTTTTCCTTATGGTCAACTTGGCTCCATTGAATATATATATGACTGTAATAATGGGCATTCAAGGGAAGATATGTGAGTGCATTTGATCCAGTTGCATCTTATGGTATTTTTTTGATATTAACTACAACAAATTATGGCTTAAAGGAAGATAGCTGTACTTTTAGTAACGTTTTTGCTCCTCTCAATCCCAGTAAAGTTTAATTTATCCATCAAAAATAGGATTTTGCTAAACATGTTTGCTTAATTTTGTGATTTCGATGAATTTTGGTTTTGTGATTTTCTTTTCTCATCTCAGGACACAGTAATTGTAAATTCCCATCAAAGTAATTTTCACAGTTCAATTCTATTTGTATTCTATATATGTTTTCTTTTATTGTGTTTATGCTCTATTTGGTTCCTAAGGAATTAGACGTAAAAAGTGTACTACACATGATTAGTATGATTCGTTTCTTTGTTTCGAAAAAGGTCTTGGGGTCTTGCTATTTATATTTGGCAGCCCCATATCTTATGATATATTTATCTTGCACTCTTTGATGCATTGTTTTATTTCATAGAAATGAAGAACTCAATTCCAAGGAAGCAAATCTAAAAGAAAACCACAAGACTAAAGACAACTTAAATGTTTGGAAGATATAATATTATATATTTTTATGTGTTCTTTAAATTTCAGGGTGTAAAATGTGTTGCGTTGTGGATTTTGTAAACACATTTGGCCATTCTTCGTGTTGTAATCCTCATAGGTCTTGATTTTCTTTTGGACAAATTAACTATGTGACGCCCCCAAAATAGGACCATACAATCCATTCTGAGTCGTCAAATATATGGTATATAATCCAAATAATAACTTCATTTATACAACTATTAACTGTCGTGTAAAATGCGACAAAACATACGTTGTGAGTTTCAATAGAAATATTATTTTGTAGACAATATCCCAACTCAAATAAAGTTCTCATTATAATTATTGTAACACTATTTTACAAAATAGTGATGGCTACTATAATAACCATCTTGGACCATTACTCCACTACCAGACTAGTCTCAGCTACATTCTTGCCTCCTGAGAAGAAAAATGAAACCAAAAGGAAAATGGTGAACTCAACTAGCCCAGTAAAGAATATTATGACTAAGATAATGTAGAACAAATTATCCTTAGTCCTCAACAGGCAAAAATTTGATAAAATACAATAGACGACAAGTTTTAAATTAATAACTGCAGCGGAAATAACAATCAATTAGAAGACTCAAGTAGAGCATGATATCTACTATCTTCTATGATTTAAAAGTTCATCATCAATATTTTATCCCTGTAACACCAATCAATAAATATTTCACATCAGTGAATTATTCATGCACTACGACCCAATGATATTTATTTGCATCACCAGTGGTCATGATCATGTCAAACACCTGTCCATCTATGCACTACGGGCCAAAGAGGACTTTCACCACAACCTTTGTCTGTAACATTATAGGTCATGATTATACCAATACATAATTCCTGGTCGTATATAATCATATCAATCAACAGTCCATCTATGCACTACGGGCCAAAAATGACTTTCAACACAATATAAGAACGAGGATGATGACAATGATATAATGAATCAATCAAGTGAGATCAAGGATAAATATTGGAGATTTATAATTCAATTTATCTAGAGTTCAAGACTGTCCAAATTGTCAACATGATAACTAATTGTGGAGTAAAATTCAAGAATGATATTCATGTATCAAAAATAATTTGGACAGAAAAGAAACCAATTTTGTTGTGAATTGTACCACGTGAATGGTATCCCGAATAAATAGTACTCGAATGAAAAGTACCCCGAATGAATAGTACCCCGACATGAACAGTATCCCGCCATGAAAAGATTAACATTTCAATAGGAAAGTTCCGACCAATAGTGAAATGATACTAGATGAAGCACAAACTATTAAGAATATTTCACTAATTAAGGGTTTTCACCATTTAATAATAAGGTTATGGAAATACACAATAAATTCGTACCATAAATGGATAAATATGAAAGAAGACGATATCCCTTGATGAATACAAAAGAAATGATATCTCACGCGAGTATGAAAGAATATATACGAAAATGCAAATGGATTTTTACCCGTCATGCGGTAATTTGCATAGAAAGATCTTTTTCACAATTTAATAAAAAATAAATACGAAGAGTTATTCACCAGGCATGCGGTAATCCGCGTAGACATGTTATTCTCACATATTAATAAAAAATGAATACGAAGGGTTATTCATCATGCATGCGACAATCCGCGTAGACATGTTAACCAACAGATTAATAAAGGATGAATATGAAGGTTTATTTACCATGCATATGGTAATCTGCGTAGACAGGTTATACCCACAGATTAATAAAGAATGAATACGAATGACAACCCTTATGAGTATGAAGCAATATCACGTACAAATATGAAAGAAAATAACATCCTTTACGAATACGAAAGAAATAATATCCCTTACCTTAGTAGGAGATTTGAAATTATAATAATGTAGTAACAGAATAATCTTCTTCTTTCTCTCTTATTCCGTGACGCCCCCAAATTCAGACCACACTTGTCCCAAATTTGGTTGTCACGTACAATTACATGATCCTCCCTAGCATACTGATCGTTACAATTACATGATCCTCCCTAGCATACTAGCATACTGTTACAATTCATATGCCAAATCGTTACAATTACATGATCCTCCCTAGCATACTGTTATAAATGATAACATGTATCCCCTATTATCACAAAAGATGGGAACAACACCAGCTTACTACCCCTGTAACATTCTTCAAAAGTTGGGGTTTACTACTATCTCACATCTTACACAAAAGACTGAGATTTCAACAACAGATTAAAACATCACAAAAATAAATACAATACAACTACTAAGCTTCTTCCTCTAGACTCAGTCTAACATCTCATGCTCCACGGCGCTCTGGTATTCCTTCTGAGTAATGTGCACCACCATATCTCGGCTAATGGTATGTCGGGTCTGTCCTTACTCAGCCGGGTAGTGATTTACCCCATCAATCAATCTTTCCATGGCCGTGCGTATAACATAGCCCATCTTGTTCATTTTCATTTTCTTGCACTGCACCTCATCCTCTAGATCATTTACCCTATCATTGGCTTCCTCCCACTTCTCCTCGAAGTGAATCCTATCTATCACCTCTGTCTCTAACTAAGTACAGAGAGCCTCCTTCTCTGTCCTCTTTCTCAACACTCTCTGCTCCATTTCTTCCAACTTCCCTGCCAACTCTACATTTCTAGCCACCGATCAGTAAAATAAAGTCCCCATCCGGATCCTTGCCTCCCTACGGTGAACAATCTCCACCTCCATCTCCTGCATCACTAATTTCCTCTGATGGTCCTCGTCCCTCAGTTTCTGGAACTCAGACTCCCTCTCCCTAGGCTCAGCCTCTAGCTCCTCCACTCTACATCCCAATTTCAAAATCTGCTTTTCATATTCTCCCAACATCCAATTCTCTAAGGTAGCCTCGTCGGAGTCCTCCATAGGTTCAGGCTCCTCCTCTTGATCAGACTCCTTAGGTAAAGGCTTCATCTCCTCCTCCTCATCATCCTCATCACTAGGGACCACTACTTTTATGGGCTCCACTATCGATGGTGCCTCAAATACCACATGGATGTCACGCGGCTCCTCCTCTACTATTCGGCTAGGTCTTCCTATGTCAGTCATCCTACAATCACCAACATAAGACAAAACAAACAACAACTCCATTAGAATGTTAAATAACATAAGTTCATTGTATAGAATAAAGTTATATTCTATAACACACTAAGTCTCTCTCTATGAAAACTCTATGTGAGTTTTATCTCTCTCTATCTTCTAAGTTCTCCTGGACTATAATCTAAGGACTCTCGCTCCTAAGGTTTATAACTACAGCTCTGATACCAACATGTGACGCCCCCAAATTCAGACCACACTTGTCCCAAATTTAGTTATCACATACTAACTATAATAATAAATTAACATCTCACATAGCAGAATAATAGAATAAATTACATTGTCATAATATAATTATTCTCATCCCAAGGGTTCGTAACTTAAACATCTCTAACCTATCTTAAGCATAATTAAACATATTTAGATATAACTAATACATATCACATCTTATGTCATTACATGAATACAATAATACATAAACTATTCCGTAGCCTTGCCCTTATCAATGCCTGAGGGGCCTGCCTTGTTCTGCCTTAACTGAAATATTTTTAGGGAAGCAAGAATGAGCAACAAATTTGCCCAGATAGTAATATAACAAAAAGGGAAATCAATATGTTTTAAATTTCTCAAGGGTATATCAATAATGATAATTCAAGATAGCAAGAAGTATCGATGATTATCAACAATAGTCGCTATATACAGAAATATCAATAATATTCAAGAATTTATCAATTCAAGATTTCAAAGTAATGAATACTGAGTACTCACTAAGGACTATGAACTTTTCCTAGAATTAATAGTGATAGTACTGACAATTCTATAAAATGAGTACACCAGGTGATTAGCCTAAAACACTCTATGTCAATGCATTACGTTTAATCTTTCTCAAGTGCGCACGTCGATTTCCCAACAATATATAATTTATATATATATATACTTTATAACCTCCTACCCATTATTTTGAAAAATGAGTAAGTGGGGGGCCATCTAAAAAGCAAAATTTACAACAAATAATTCATAAAAATCCCCTCAATATTTTTAACAACATTTATCATCATTATTATAACTCGCAATATTTAACAACCAGATCATTCCCAAGATAGGTGAGACTTTTCGATAAAGATTTCTCCCTATTATCGCGCAAATAGGTGACCAAACCCTTTTCCTTGACAGAACCTTTTAGACATCGTTAATAATACAAATAATAATATGAATAACTGTGTCGTCTCAATTATTGATTTAATAATATAAAATATTATCAATAATTGAATCAAATAACGTGAGATACTATGCAGAAATTAATGTAGCAATAATTGAGTAAAACTGAGTGACTTCTCACGTAAGCATCAATAATCAATACCGTGTGTAACTATGCAACCACGCGTATTACTGTACTTTTACCACCAGGTATTTCAATAGTTAACGGTAAAACTTTCGTCGTTATTTTTATAAAAAGATATTTCTGTCGTTTTCTAACTCCGACAGTAATTCCGTTGTGGGGTCCACCAATGATTGTGCCGTTGTACGAATATTCCCTATTAAAATGAATATTCTCCGACCAGTCGAATATTTTATAACAAATTGCATACTTTGTAAAATTTATAAATATTACCCACAACTATAACATTATATCAAATCCACACCATAATATTCAAAAATATATTTCGAGAAAAATTAATATTTATTCATGAAAATTAGGGTCTTACACATAATATCCAAGGTCGATAACCTTAACTTAATACACATATTCATATACTATAGGACTTACAATGTTATTTGCCTTCAATACTATTTACAATTTTAACTGTACAATAAACCATTCCTATAACTGGTCTTTACCTTTGCCTGTGTCCGAAGTATTCGTCTTAATCTGAAATATTTATCATGATATAGCAAGGGTGAGCAACAAGTTTGCCTAGCAAGTTTAAGTTCAAAGAAAGATATATAATGATTAAAAAAATAATAAGCTAGCTGACAAACTTTCAACAATATAATAATTGTGAAAGAGCATGAATCAATTTTCATAACTAAATGACCGAGACAATAAAAATTGTTAGTTCCCAGTAGGCACAATATGGATCTAGAAGGGGGGGGGGTTGAATAGATCTTTTTTAATTTTAAATACTTTTCTAGTTTCTTTTGCATTGCTAATAATTTAGAATATGACAAACATAAAAATCTTTTCAAGCACAACGGAATAAGTAAAGATCCCCTTCATTGATATATACATAATCATACATATATTGTTCATAGAGTTAGTTCAGTAGTAAGCAGTTAAAACATACATAGTAATTATATCAGTTAATGTACATAATGTAAATGACATAAAGTAAAAGACACAAGGGATTTTAAGTGGTTCAGAGACTCAAGCTCCTAATACACTCTTCTGCTTTCAACTAGCATGATTTCCACTAAGGAAGGGCAGCACCCTGAATCACTAAGATTCCTTCAAGGCCAACAGCCTTGGGACTTCAGTTCACTAAGAACTCTTCAAGGCCAACAACCTTGGAACTTCTCTAGTTCCCTAGGAACCCTTCAAGCCCAGCAGGCATGGAACTTCATTTAGTCCCTCCGGACAAGGACCCCTCAGGCCCTGGCTTCTTGTTGTTGATGTTGTTTGTTTGTTGGAGGTGCTGCTAAGATATTCTTTTAAGCTCTTCATCTCTGAATGCTTAGCAGCTTGTCGTGATCATCCTTGAGGTGCAGTTGAGTGTTGCATGATGCTCAGCTTCTTCAGTTACTCAACCACTTCTGATGATCCCTTATTGAACTGCAGTGAAGATCATTCTTCTTGATACTTGATGGTTGCACATGATGAGATTCTAAGATGACTGTAAACTCTTCTGCTAGGTACTTAGAAACTTTCTCATGCTTGACACCATGATGGCGTTGGTGATCTTCTTTCTTGATACTTGATGCCTTCTCATGATGGACTTGCTAAGATGAGTGTAAGCTATTCTCTCTGGTACTTAGAGTCTTCCCATGATGGACATCAAGATGACATTGGTGCTCTTCTTTCTCTCTGCAGTTCAGAACATTTCTTTTTGTAATAGAACTCTCACTTATACATTGTAGAACTTTCACTTCTACTTCTTTCTTTGTTTGTCTCCAAATGTTCTTGGTGAATCATAGAGTGAGCCTTCAGACCTTCATTGGTCACTCACTATTTTACGTTGGTTAGATCAGTCCACCATTTCTCCAAACTCAGCAACTCCAGGAACCCTTGATCTTTGAAGCTCTAGCTGATTTATACTTATTCCCAATCTTCCCGTTGGAAAGTAGCCGTTGGAAGTTCTTTGAAATGCTTCGCAGATCTCGAGTTGTTTGGTGTAGACTGCAGATGTGACATGACATCCCCTTTCCTAACTTTTTGACACTGCAGTCTACTGTTTTACCTACCCCGTCAGGGATGTTACTTTGATGTCTTGGGCAGGTCGACGACTTTATTTACCCCTTCTAATTTCTAGATCAGAGGTTGTCCTTTTGCATCGATGCTTTCAATAAGTTCTTGTCCGAATACCAACCTTCAGATTTAACCGTTGCCAATGCTTCAATCTTTGGATAACCGAACTCTACGATTCTGATGCATGTCTTCTTGGACCTGATCGTAGTGTCTAGTTGACAGGTATAGACAACACTACGATCTTGAAGAGTGTTGATTGGATCTTCAATGTAGAACACCTCTTCCTTCTCTTGTGCAGTGCCTCAACACTTCTGTTTGCCTCGACCGCTCTCAGATACTTATGGCATGACTCTTTGTTTCGGCCCCTTCTGAATAGCAAGACACTTCAGATTTGTGGCGTGTCCAGCTCGCTTTCTCCTTGTGATCTCTCGTTCACTTATCATCAATGGACTGACCTAATGCTTAATCACTTTAGCCTTGTTCTTCAGAGGCTGACCAGTATCTTTGTGTACACTCCATCAGTTCCTTCTTTGTTTGGCAAACACTACGATCCTGGTTCCTTTCAAGATCGTCGTCTTTTATTTACTGGACAGCTACTGCACTTACTGACTTTCCTTAGTCAGTTACTGAAGTCTTCTTTTGATCAACTTGTGGAAGACTTCATCTCGAATGACTTCACAACTCAATCTGGATGTTGATTGAGTTGGTGCTTAGATCTTCTGTTAGCTTACATGCCATTCGTTGAGTGCTCTCTGGCTTCCTTAAGGTGGGATGTATCTTTGCAGTACCAACTAGAGGCTTTATTCCTTTGGATATTCTGGGAGTGCTCAATTGTTGAGAATCGTGTTTGCTTTACGATTCTACCTTGGCTTTGTGAGCACATTTGTTGAAGTCTTAGTTCTCCTCTCTACGATTCAGCTTCGGCTGTGTAGACACTATGACTCCGAGATCAGATCTTGATACTCTATGATTTCCATCGTTGTGCTTGTTGTCTTTATCTGATCTTGCTCGACTACGATCTCCGCCTTTGATATGTTCTGTAGACTCTACGACTCAGAGTATAGTCTATAATTCTTGACTTGGTTTCTACATCAGGAGACTCTACGACCCCGAGTGTAGTCTACGATTCTTGACTTGGCTTTGGCAGATGCTCGGTCGGCTCGTAGGCAGGCTGTCTCTATGATTCTAAACATGACTTCCTCAGCAAACTACGGCTTCGGAAAAGTTCTCCTCGACACACTACGATCCTTACTCGTCTCTCCTGGCAGTCTACGAACTCCGAGATCTACTATCTTGCAGACTATGATTCTGCCTCGATAGCTCTCGAGTTTTTCTTGACTCTCCTGGAAAACTACGATTTCTGGTGCACTGCTCGACGATCAAACAAGCCTATCTATTACGTCATAAGATCAACCTAACATGCTTGATCTTTCTATATTTATAGTCCTTGTACATCATTTCTTTTTAAGGACTTTACAAAGCTATTTTGCTTATGTAGGATCAACCTAACACATTTGATCAATTCATTCTAAGTCTTTGTACATATGTTTCTATTATCTATTAAAGGACTTTACAACTTTTCTTAATGCAAACAAACTTGCATATTCATTCATATATATCATAATCAAATTAAATGTAAATAGGAATATCATTTACATACTTATTCCTAACAAAAATGAATGGCCAACAATGAACATGAACAACTATAACTGAACCAAATAGTAATGAAGGTGATCAGTCTTTCATACCTGATGAACATACACAACATGCACAACGTGCGAATCAATAATCAAAGATGTGGTGTAATCAACAATGATTAACCACTAGCATGCTTGAAATAACAATTGAAGTTTGAGTTAGAGAACTTGCTTAATTAAAAGTATAGTTCGAGAACTTGCACAATAAAAGTAAAGAAACTTGCTCAATAAAAGAGTATAGTTCAAGGAACTTGCTTGCATCGTCGATTACTGTTACGCAATCTAATATTTAGCTTCAGTTGAAAGACCTATTATTAATAATATTGATCTCTCAATTAGAATAATATCATCACATATACTACTGTTAATTACAGTCATTATACAACTTAAACACTTATCACATAATCAAATATTAGATTACTCCTTAAAACATCATTATTATTATCGCCCTTTAATAATTCTTTAATCACTATATCATATACATTATGATTTAATACTTTAATCTTATGTATTATAAGTTCTTCTTTAAAATCTAATAAGTCAAATACTAATCCAGCAACTTGGATTATCCAAACATACCAATCCAGCATCCCAGATTACAATCTAGCAAACCAGATTACAATCCAGCAAGCTAGATTCAATAGATTTTCAATTCAGTAAACTGCTTTCTAATCCAGTAAACTGGATTCAACAGATTTTCAATCTAGCAAGCTGAATTCATCATCTCTTTTCACGAAAATACCAAATCAATTTATTATTTTTCTATCTTTTGGCCAAACATATATACATACATTTCATGCACAAAAAGTAATTTTCCATAATTTTTCAACTTCCTTTAGTATTTTTCAAAAATTATTTTTAGTTCGTAGCTTAAGAAATTAGCATTATCATTCTCAACTACAGAAATTCTCATCTCTTGACATAATCTTATACGTGTTAACGTGAGCCTCCAGTTTAAATTTCGTGGCCATCGAAGTTATAGAACTCCGGTTATAGCCATTTTCGTTAAAAATCACAAAAATTAAAATGGTCATAACTTAGTCATTTTAAGTCGGAATGAGCTTATTTTTGGATAGGAGCTACTTTATGTCATATATATTCATGTACCAAAAGGCCGGAATTTATTTCATTAATTAAGTGGCTGAAAATGCCCTTTCAAATTTTGGAACAGTAGCTTTTGAAAAAAAAAATGACTTTTTCGTACTTTGCTAAAAATAGTCCATATGGAAATTTACAACTCCTTTTTCAGTGATTTTATTTGGAGATGCTAGAAAAATTATCATATTATCATCCCAAGTTTTTTCAGAATTTTTGAATGACAGAAAAATGGTGAAACTTCCCCTACCAATGACTAGACCAAAACAGTATGTTTCTCTTTAAAAGACACGAAAATATTTTTGCTAAAACAGTCACTAAGGATTGTGTAATCAACATTTTTGAGTGCTACTACTTGGTTTTAGTAGTTAACTTACATATCTAGTACATCTCTTTGATGGATCATAAAAAGAAGGTGTAGATTAAAAATGATGGAAATCCAAAGTATATAAAATTTAGGGTTTAATTATAAACTAGAAAAATTACTTTTTTTTGATTTTCAAACAAATCAACACCCAATATGGATATATCTAAACATGAAATACTAATCAACAAGTAGATACAAAGTTTTTAAGTTTAGGAACATAGATTCAAGTTTTGATTTACAATAATTAAAAATACATAAATAAAAGATATTTTATACCTTGATCTTTTGCTAGCCTTTCTTAATCCTTCAAAGTAGATGATGATTTTGGGTAGCTTGAAGATCAAAACCTCATTCCTATTCTCTTCCTCCTCCTACCGTCCCTCTCCTCTCTCTCTTTAGTTTATTATGTTAACAACTAAGAGATGAAAGAGAAATGAATTTTTGAAGTTAGTAAAATATGTTTTATTTGTTATTAGTATATATGTATAGATATACTATGTGTATATCTATAATAAATACCCCAACTTCTCTTGCTTTCTCTTTCTCAATAATCATTTCATAGATGTATGGAAGATTATTAAGTAATGTGGCTTCATAAATAATTTGACACATGGCTTAATATGGAAATATCTTTGGAACATGTGGTGCTTGCAATTGATGATGTGCAACCACCATTTCCTCTCTTTTTTTTCCTCCTCATAACCGGCCAAGTGGCCCATTATTTCACCAAGTTTGGTTTTGATTTTTAATGCTTATTTAATATACCAAATGTCCAAAATGTCCCTCCTTCAATTGGTTAAAAGATTGGACTTTAATTAAATTCTTTTTGGGCTTCCAAATTAATTTCTTGGGCCATGAAAATAGATTAGGTCCAATACTTTTAATTTTATCTTTCTCTAATTATTTAATTAAGATTTTTTATTTCCGTAAATATAATTTAAATTCTTACTCATATGCAATTTTTAACCCAATTAGACTTGATATAATTAGGTTATAAAATTAATTAATTGAGATGTATAAGATAAATCTCTTAGATATAGTTTATATTTTAAATACTATTACTCTCCCATACCATAACCCTTAAGTTATTCAATTTTTTTCATTCCTAATATATAATCAGGTTACCTTAGTTTCTTTTATTTGTTTATATAAATAAACAAATATAAATCATCACATAATATTTATATTCACAAAGTATTTATCATTACCATTCCTCTTGCTAAAATATATAGCACATCACTATATATATATATATATATATATATATATATATATATATATATATATATATATATATATATATATTCGCATTATCCTTATAATATCTCTTCACTTGAATTTTATTTCCTTAATAAAATTTTCCACATTCATAATCTAATTTTTTTTATTTAAAATATTTAAATCATTCCTCTATTTTCCACTCTAGATTTTATTTTTTTAACCCTTAATTTAATCATTTAAAATTTTATTAATCGTCTAAATTCTCGGGTTGTCACAAAAGTGGGTAATTGTCATTACAGGTAACAACATTGGTGATAAATTTTTTATCCCTAGAATTAACATGACACACACAAATGCATCATTGTCCTTTACTTTCAAGCGTAAACAGTTTCCAGTTGCACTTTTGTGACGCTCCCAAAATTAGGTATACATCACCCATCTTGGGTCGTCAGATACATGATACATAATTCAAATACAACTTACTAATACAACTGTCGTGTACAATACGACAAAACATAACTGTGAGTTTGAATACAATTATTGTCTACTAGAGATTATACAAACTCAAAAAGAGTCCTCATTACAATTATTAATACACTATTTCACAGAATAGTGAGAACTACTAATGCTATCCTCTGGACCGTCACTCCGTTCCCCGACTAGTCCCTGCTATGTTCTCATTTCCTGAAGAGAACAGTGAAAGAAAGGGTGAGCTCAACTAGCCCAGTAAGAAATATTATGACTAAGATAATGCAGAATAAATTATCGTTAGCCTCCAACAATGTTAAATTGATAAAATACAATAGACATCAAGTTTAACTGCAGCAGAACAAGCAATCCATTAAAAGAGTCAAGTAGAGAATAGAATCTACTATCTTTTATGATTTAAAAAGTTTTTCATCACTTTTATCTCTGAGATTCAGCTCAATAAATAATCCACATCATTAAATCATTCCTGCACTACAGGCCAAAGATATTCTTTAGTATCACGACCACGAATTATCCATGCACTACGGGCCAAAGATAATAGTGTTTTCATCAACGATCCTGATCATGCCATAAAACAATTCATCTTTGCTCCCTTGGCCGAAGAGAATCCATAGCCATAATTATACCAAAAACTGTCCATCAATGCACTACGGGCCAATGAGGACTTTTAATTTTCACATCATTTGTAACATTACGGTCATGATTATACTGAATAATCCCTGGTCATAATCATACCAAGTCCATCTATGCACTACAGGCCACAGATGATATGACAATGATTGAATTTAGTGGTTTGGTTGCTTGAATTCGCATAATAGGTTGGTTAGGAATATGAAAGCTAACAACCTTGCAAAAACATGATGAGTAGTTAACCAATCGTTTCCTAAAATCGCATCAAAGGCAAGTATTTTCAAAGAGACAAGATCAACACGTAACGTGAAAGTGTCAATTTGAATCAAATAAGATTTATAAACAGTGGAGGTAACGAAGGTTTCTCTCAATGGAGTTTCAATAGATAAATCAAAGTTTAACTTCTCCGGAGTTAAGTACAAACATTGACCACAACTAGGTGAAATAAAAGAGTGAGTAGAACCGGTATCTAACACGGTATAGACTTCGTAAGAGCTTATGATTAACTTACCCATGATCATTTTATTCAGGTTCCTCGTCACGAGAAAAAAAAAAACGCTCTCTCTTAAACTACCGGCTTTGGCTTGTCTGGGACATCCTTTGGCATCATTATCCCAGCTGGAATTGGCTTCATTATACGACAAAATCGAGCTAGGTGACCTTCTCTTCCGCAATTAAAACATGCTTTGGACTGCTGCGTACAGTTTGGACGGATGTGTCCCTCCTGTTCGCATTTAAAACATACAACCGGTGGTCGTTCTTCTTCCTTTAAAACGGGTGCTGGTACCGACGTCTTTACGTCATTGTTGAACCTTCTCTTCTTGAAATGTCCATTCTTATTATTTTGGCCATGATTATTACCGAAGTGGTTACCATTTCTGACATGTTGATTCCCTCCATGCTTATTATCACCGCTTTGATGACTGTTATCACCGGTAATATCATTTTGCCGGCTGCTCTCTTTTGGTTTGGTTGACTCGTTGTCGCGCTCCACCAACTGAGCCCTATTTACAACATCTGAATACAAACACAGTTTATGAGAAATAAGATGTTGACGTATCTCCGGCTTCAAACCTCTTAAAAATAATCGCGCCATTCTCTCTTCATTATCCACCAAGTGGGACGCAAACCGGGATAACTCCGCAAATTTTGCCTCGTATTGCGACACGGTCATATTATTTTGCTCCAATTTGATAAACTCCACCTCCTTCATGTGACGAATACTTTCGGGAAAGTATTTGTCGTTGAACAGCTCTTGGAACTTCTCCCAAGACATCTTCAGTACGGCAGGTTGAGTACGTTTTACCGATTCCCACCAGTAATCTGCCTCTTCACGCAACATAAAGGTGGCAAAGGGAACCTTTTGGTCCTCGGAGCATCCCAAGACATCAAATATCTTGGTGATCTGCTTTAACCACGTCTCCGCCTTAAGTGGTTCTGGTTTTCCCAAAAACTCTGGTGGTCCCAGCTCCTTGAATTGTTTAGCGGTGACCAACCATGGGTTGCCATTGTTTCCTCCTGCATTATGAATAGGAGCCGCCTTCTCCCGTTGTTGCATGAATTGCTCCTTAAACTGCTTAGCGGTGACCGTCCGAGAGTTATCAGTATTTCTACCTGCATTTTGGATAGGAGCTGCCTTAGCCTGTTGTTGCATGAATTGCATAAAGCCTCTGACCATCCCATCATTCACCATTTCATCGGTGTTATTATTTTCATGAGGAGTATTGTCCTCTAGTTGCACATTATCCTGATTATTAATCTGTGGAGACTCAACGGTCTCCTGTGCTCCATTGATAATCTCAACATTCTCGGATGCCATTTTTAAACACTGCCACAAAATAAGGGTTAATTAACACATCACATATTATCCCTATACTTTGACCGACCAATTAAATACAAAATAAATTTAAGTAGATCATATTAGCGAAGGAATTCCCCGTCTCTCCCCTCCTAGTTCTAGTCTCACATCTTAGCCAGGGATCATATCCCTAAGCTTTGATACCAACTGTGACGCCCCCAAAATTAGGTATACATCACCCATCTTGGGTCGTCAGATACATGGTACATAATTCAAATACAACTTACTAATACAACTGTCGTGTACAATACGACAAAACATAACTGTGAGTTTGAATACAATTATTGTCTACTAGAGATTATACAAACTCAAAAAGAGTCCTCATTATAATTATTAATACACTATTTCACAGAATAGTGAGGACTACTAATGCTATCCTCTGGACCGTCACTCCGTTCCCCGACTAGTGCCTGCTATGTTCTCATTTCCTGAAGAGAACAGTGAAAGAAAGGGTGAGCTCAACTAGCCCAGTAAGAAATATTACGACTAAGATAATGCAGAATAAATTATCGTTAGCCTCCAACAATGTTAAACTGATAAAATACAATAGACATCAAGTTTAACTGCTGCGGAACAAGAAATCCTTTAAAAGAGTCAAGTAGAGAATAGAATCTTTTATCTTTTATGATTTAAAAAGTTTTTCATCACTTTTATCGCTGAGATTCAGCTCAATAAATAATCCACATCATTAAATCATCCCTGCACTACAGGCCAAGGATATTCTTTAGTATCACGACCACGAATTATCCATGCACTACGGGCCAAAGATAATCGTGTTTTCATCAACGATCCTGATCATGCCATAAAATAATTCATCTTTGCTCCCTTGGCCGAAGAGAATCCATATCCATAATCATACCAAAAACTGTCCATCAATGCACTACGGGCCAATGAGGACTTTTAATTTTCACATCATTTGTAACATTATGGTCATGATTATACCGAATAATCCCTGGTCATAATCATACCAACTCCATCTATGCACTACAGGCCACAGATGACTTTGAACAAAATATAAACATGAGGATGATGACAATGGTATAAGAATTCAATAAAACAAGTTCAAGAATTAATTTGTCCAAGAACTACTAATGTCCAAATTGTCCACATGATACTGCTTTGTAGAGTAAAATTCAAGAATGATCAGAAGAATATTTCCATGAAAAGATACTGGATGAAGCACAAATATCAAGGATATTCTACTAATTTCATGGAGTATAGAAGTCAAAACTTTAACCAACTGAGTATAATAAAGAATGGAATAACAAAAGAAATCACCATACGTGCGGTACTTCGCATAGACAGGTTATTCCAACAGAATAATAATAACGGAACCAGGCCAGGCAAAATTTTCACCGACAGGATGTTCCAACAGAATAATAAAGACGGAACCAGGTCAGGTGTAAACACACAGACATGATGTTCCAACGGAATAGTAATAAAGACGGAACCAGGTCCGGTGTAAAACACACAGACAGGATGTTCCAACAGAATAATAATAAAGACGGAACCAGGTCCGGTGTAAAACACACAGACAGGATGTTCCAACAGAATAATAGAAGAATGTCACCAAGTATAAGGTAGACTGCGTATACAGGTTATTCCAACAGGATAATAAGAAATGGAATAACAACAGTTCTCTTCATGAATAAGAAAGAATAACACCCCTTACCATAAAAGAAACTGAATATAAAAGTAGCAAAATACTTTTCTTCTATCTCTCTATAGTCTCTCTCTATAGTTTCTCTCTCTAGAGTTCAGTAAATTCGTAAGAAAATAATGAAGGAATGAGCTTCTATTTATAGAAAAATGGAATGCATAGTAACTAATCCATGAACGGTCCAGATTGATTTACTTTAATCTGACGGTCCATATTTAAAGAAAAATCTTTTAAATAAAATATAATATATTCTATTTATATAAAAAGATTTTTACTATGCAAACACTATGCAACACTATGCAAAACACTATGCAACACTATGCATAATAAAATATAATATATTCTATTTATAAAATAACTTTAATAAAATATTCTGTTTTATATAAAAAGATATTTCTGTTTTATTACGTTAATAATACGAATAAAACAAAACTTCATTATCGCTATAATAATTCATATTATTAATTGATAATAATTGAATCAAACTGAGCGACTTCTCACATAAATATCAATAATCAATACAGTGTGCTACTATGCAACAATGCGTATTACTGTACTTTTACTACCCAGTAGTTCAACAGTATCAACGGTAAAACTTTCGCCGTTATTTTCAGTAAAATATTTTTGTCGTTTTCTCAATCCGACAATAATTTCGTTGTGGGGTCCACCAATAATTGTACCGTCGTACGAATATTTTCGGACACAAAGAATATTCTCTGACCAATCGAATATAATATAACAACTTGTATACTTTGCAAAATTTATAAATACTACCCACAACTATAATATTATCTCAAATTCACACCATAATATTAAAAAAATATTTTGAGAAAATTAATTCTTTATTCATAAAATCTGGGGTTTCACAATCTCCCCTCCTTATGGAATTTTGCCCTTGAAATTTACGTACGTACCTGGTATGCCGAACAGGTGAGGATACCTTGACTTCACTTCAAATTCTAACTCTTGAGATATAACCTTTGAGTGTTGAATACGATTCTTCTTATCCAAGATTGTAACACGTATCTCTTCAAACGTTAAATCATCCGCTATCTCGTCCGGTTCTAAATTAATAATGTGGTTCGGGTCGTCCACATATTTACGTAACATCGATACGAGAAAAAAAACGTTATGAACACGCAATATATTTGGCGGTAAAATGAGTCTATAAGCCACAGTTCCTACTCAATCGATGATTTCAAATGGGCCAATTAAATCGAGGGTTGAGATTTCCTCTCTTCAGCAACTCTTGCTTCTAAAATAACACCCTCTTGAACCTTCTTCTTCACATTCATCAGATTCGGGTATGTAGCTTGAGCGTCTTTAACTTTATCGATTAAAGTCAATTTTACTCGTATATTCGTTATCTTCACGTGGGTCCCTAGAGTCTTTAACTCTATCTTCATCATTTGCAAGTTATACGAAATGAGTCTTTGTGTTAACAATATCGCACTTGTAAACGCATACGATCTTCTACTCAACACGTCAGCTACCACGTTCGCTCTTCCACGATGATATTGAATAGTACGATCGTAATCTTCAACAGCTCGAGTCAACGTCTTTGGTGCATGTTACTTTTGTTTTAGTTGAAAAAATTATTTTGAGGGTTTAAGAAATGGGTTTTGTACTGGTGTCAATACAAAATTCGATTTCACGCTCTGGGGTTGGCTAAGAAGTCTTCAGGAATACGTCAAGAGATTTATTAATGATAAAAATATCATTCAAAACTGTTACTCACATCCAAGACTTGGATAGTACGTCACATTGATACAAACTGTGACTTCTATCCCTTAACCTAGATAGCACCTCACAATGATACCTATCAACTTGTTATCATCATTCACGATGTCGCCTACAGAAAGTCTGGCTTCGGTGCATTCCACACAAGGAAGTCATCAACAAAAGGATCGGGGCTCTTTAGTTATGGCTTGATATGACAATGATTGAATTTAGTGGTTTGGTTGCTTGAATTCGCATAATAGGTTGGTTAGGAATATGAAAGCTAACAACCTTACGAAAAACATGATGAGTAGTTAACCAATCGTTTCCTAAAATCACATCAAAGGCAAGTATTTTCAAAGAGACAAGATCAACACGTAACGTGAAAGTGTTGATTTGAATCAAATAAGATTTATAAACAGTGGAGGTAACGAAGGTTTCTCCCAATGGAGTTTCAATAGATAAATCAAAGTTTAACTTCTCCGGAGTTAAGTACAAACATTGAACACAACTAGGTGAAATAAAAGAGTGAGTAGAACCGGTATCTAACACGGTATAGACTTCGTAAGAGCTTATGATTAACTTACCCGTGATAATTTTATTCAGGTTCCTCGTCACGAGAGAAAAAAAATGCTCTCTTAAACTACCGACTTTGGCTTGTCTGGGACATCCTTTGGCATCATTATCCCAACTGGAATTGACTTCATCATACGACAAAATCGAGCTAAGTGACCTTCTCTTCCGCAATTAAAACATGCTTTGGACTGCTGCGTACAATTTGGACGGATGTGTCCCTCCTGTCCGCATTTGAAATATACGACCGGTGGTCGTTCTTCTTCCTTTAAAACGGGTGCTGGTACCGACGTCTTTACGTCATTGTTGAACCTTCTCTTCTTGAAATGTCCATTCTTATTATTTTGGCCATGATTATTACCGAAGTGGTTACAATTTCTGACATGTTGATTCCCTCCATGCTTATTATCACCGCTTTGATGATTGTTATCACCGGTCTTATCATTTTGCCGGCTGCTCTCTTTTGGTTTGGTTGACTCGTTATCGCGCTCCACCAACTGAGCCCTATTTACAACATCTGAATACAAACACAGTTTATGAGAAATAAGATGTTGACGTATCTCCGGCTTCAAACCTCTTAAAAATAATAGCGCCATTCTCTCTTCATTATCCACCAAGTGGGACGCAAACCGGGATAACTCCGCAAATTTTACCTCGTATTGCGACACAGTCATATTGTTTTTCTCCAATTTGATAAACTCCACCTCCTTCATGTGACGAATACTTTCGGAAAAGTATTTGTCGTTGAACAGCTCTTGGAACTTCTCTCAAGACATCTTCAGTACGGCAGGTTGAGTACGTTTTACCGATTCCCACCAGTAATCTGCCTCTTCACGCAACATAAAAGTGGCAAAGGGAACCTTTTGCTCCTCGGAGCATCCCAAGACATCAAATATCTTGGTGATCTGCTTTAACCACGTCTCCGCCTTAAGTGGTTCTGGTTTTCCCAAAAACTCTGGTGGTCCCAGCTCCTTGAATTGCTTTGCTGTGACCAACCATGGGTTGCCATTGTTTCCTCCTGCATTATGAACAGGAGCCGCCTTCTCCCGTTGTTGCATGAATTGCTCCTTAAACTGCTTAGCGGTGACCGTCCGAGAGTTATCAGTATTTCTACCTGCATTTTGGACAGGAGCTGCCTTAGCCTGTTGTTGCATGAATTGCATAAAGCCTCTAACCATCCCATCATTCACCATTTCATCGGTGTTATTATTTTCATGAGGAGTATTGTCCTCTAGTTGCACATTATCCTGATTATTGATCTGTGGAGACTCAACGGTCTCCTGTGCTCCATTGATAATCTCAACATTCTCGGATGCCATTTTCAAACACTGCCACAAAACAAGGGTTAATTAACACATCACATATTATCCCTATACTTTGACCGACCAATTAAAAACAAAATAAATTTAAGTAGGTCATATTAGCAAAGGAATTTCCCGTCTCTCCCCTCCTAGTTCTAGTCTCACATCTTAGTCAGGGATCATATCCTTAAGTTTTGATACCAACTGTGACGCCCCCAAAATTAGGTATACATCACCCATCTTGGGTCGTCAGATACATGGTACATAATTCAAATACAACTTACTAATACAACTGTCGTGTACAATACGACAAAACATAACTGTGAGTTTGAATACAATTATTGTCTACTAGAGATTATACAAACTCAAAAAGAGTCCTCATTACAATTATTAATACACTATTTCACAGAATAATGAGGACTACTAATGCTATCCTCTGGACCGTCACTCCGTTCCCCGACTAATCCTTGTTATGTTCTCATTTCCTGAAGAGAACATTGAAAGAAAGGGTGAGCTCAACTAGCCCAGTAAGAAATATTATGACTATGATAATGCATAATAAATTATCGTTAGCCTCCAACAATGTTAAACTGATAAAATACAATAGACATCAAGTTTAACTGCAGTGAAACAAGCAATCCTTTAAAAGAGTCAAGTAGAGAATAGAATCTACTATCTTTTATGATTTAAAAAGTTTTTCATCACTTTTATCGCTGAGATTCTGCTCAATAAATAATTCACATCATTAAATCATCTGTAATACCCGGTAAAAAATTAATAAATAAATATTGCATAATAAAAATTATTTTGTTTTAAAACATATTAATTGGACCTTGTCATTTATGTTGGGTCAAACTAGTTATTTAATTTGTGTGGGCTAATAAATATTAATAAGATATGGGTAAATTAATTTAGTACAATTTGGGCCTTAAAATTAATTAACTTCATTTTATATTTTGTATAATAAAGTTTTATAAAATTTTAAATAATAATAATAATAATAAATAAATATACCTAACCTACTCGAACATAAAATCGATGCGAAGGAAAGAGAACGAGGGACAAAGCGGCAGTAGAAGTGCAGTATGCAAAAAGAGGGAATTAAGGTAATATGATTATTTTATTAATCAATATCTTTTGCATACCAACTGATCATATGAGGATTGCATGTAGAGATTTACTTTTAAGGATGTCTAGTGTAATTCAATTTTTTTAAATATAGAACTAGGAAAAATGATGATTTAATAAGACATCTGATATTTTATATATAAAAAAATTACTTTCAGGCAATTTGTTTGGATTCGTGAGGCTGTAGGAATATGATGCATGTACTTGCTCCATACTACAATATTATTAGATTAGATATATGACTAGATATATGTTTTTTTTATAAAGTTGTTTTGCAAAGGAGGTTCCAGGATTTCAATTAGTTTTGTAATTGAATTTGCTTAAAGATTCAAGTTATTTATTTATTTATTTTAGAACAAAAGGTGTGAAATTTGTATATATATGGTCTGTATATGCGGTCAGTGCATACGGTAGCATGAAAATAATAATAATAATAATAATAATAATAATAATAATAATAATAATAATTAACATGCTAAAGATGGGAATAATATCTTATAAAAGTATTTATATTTAGTATTATTTTATGTAATTAGGTCGGACGGAAGGAGTTTAACGAACTATATTTGAGGTTATAATTTTGGGTATTACATTGTTTACTTCAGGTACGAATTCCGTACTCTTTCAGCGATACTTTTGTTACATTTGATTTATTCGTTTTGTTTCTCGTGTCAAATTCTGTTATTATTTCACATAATTGTTTCTTGTGAAATTCATATAATTGTTTCATTTTGGAGTTGACACATTGGACTCGTAATTGTACTCTTTGAATTAGGATATCATGTTTAGTATTTATTTTTGATAATTGTAGAGCGGTACATGTTGTTACCTTCTTTTGAGACCTTGTGACCATAATTTGATTTGGTTCAACATGTACATATAGAACCCTTTTGTTGGTATTATGTCGCATGTGTTGTGACATGGTATTTTTGTTAGAATATACTGTAGGGTATACCTGAGCTATAACCACCTGTGGGGGTACCACAGGCATGTCGTCTTGGCACGAGAGGCATGACACTTTCCGTGGCAGTGTGATTAGTCCACGACGTCTCCGTTTTGGGCTCCGGAGGAAGTGGGCCGTTTGGTGTTTTGTTGTGGGAGGCGTATGGGTTAACCCTAGTTTTCTGTTCCACGGATTGGTGATGTTGTGCCAAACACACCTATCCGATTTGCATACATTTGGATTCGCGGTCCAATGTGTGATTGCATGTGTGGCATTGTTTCGATGTGCCTGTGTGGCATTATTTTGATTTGCCTGTGTGACATTAGTTTGACTTGCCTGTGTGACATTATTTTGGCTTGCCTGTGTGACAAGGTATATTTTTGAGCTCACTTGGTATGAAATAACCCCAGCCATTTGTTTCAGCCTATTATTTTATTGTATTAGTTTTGTTTGTTTCTGTTCAGTTCAATTCATTGAGTTAGTTACTTCAATTCGTTATTTCTTTATTCGTCTATTGGTTTCGTCAATTTTGTTGATTCAGATATATTTCATTCAGATCTTTGGAGATTATATTTTCGTCCGTATTTACACTTGAGGCTTTGTTCAGTATTTTGTCTCAGTTGTTTTCGTATATCAGTTGTTTATCTTTTGTATATCTTTATCCGTACTGGGAAATTGGCTCATGCTGTGTTTTTCTTCCGGCAGGTTTGCAGGGGTGATTCAGGGCTAGTGTAATGAGAGAGTTGTCTTTGACCAGTTAGGTTGATTCAAATTTTAAGTTTTGATTATTTTAACTCAGTTTAGAGAATTGTACTTATTACTTTATTGATGGATCACCACTATTAATATTTTAAGGTTGTTAGTGCTCTGTTTATTTATTTTGAGGTTTGTTGTGCTTTGCACGTGACCTCCCTTTCCTATTCGGGAAGGGGGTGTTACAGATATGGTATCAAAGCTTAGGTTCTTTCTTGTAGAAAACCTATTTAGGTTCGACCTGTGAGTTGTGGGTAAATCATTGGGTAGACGTAGGAGTTTGATTTGATTTTGTTCTCTGTTTGGTTGGTCTTGATTTTGACTAAGTGTTTTTAGCTCTTTAAATTGTAATTGATATGAGAAAGTCGAGTTAACTTGTTAAGATTATTATTGTTATATTCGTTGGAGCAATAATGTTAGTTAAGGATGGTGATTTGATCATTAAGGAGAATAATGTCATACTTTGTTCAGTTAAAAAAATGATTATACGATTATGATATGAGCAGTTATATCAGTGAGTTTTGATATTGGAGAATTATTTGTTAGAGTTATTTCAGGTAATTACAAACTATTATGATTTTGAAATTGAGGATTTTGTTTGGGTTAGATTCTGATTTTTGTTATATTGTGAATAATTTGAGGTATGTGAATCGGTGGGATAATATGATAAAATGAAAATTATTAAGTACAAAGGATCTCTTGTAATTTTGAGTTGTTGTAAAGATTCGAGGTAATTAGATTAATTTTTTTTGAGTAAATGAATTTTGTGATTATTTCCTAGTAGAATATTGGTGTTATCTTATATGAAATTTTCAGTGATAGTATGAGGAGATTTTGGAATTTGTTGGGATAAGGTTTGCACTAAGAGAATAATTGATTTATTAAATGATTAGATATTAAGTGATGAATCTTTAAGAGATTTTGAAAGCTATAGTTTGCTTATTCAGATTGTAGGATATATGATTTGGAGTTTGGTATGATGATGGAGAGATCTTTGTAGTTGTATATTTCTGGTGTAATAATATTTGAGAACTAATTTGATTTGAGGTTATGATGTTTTGAAACTCTTAAGGACTTAGGAGAGCTGATGATAAAGAGATATTAGTAGTATATTCTTTGGTGTAATATTATTTGATGAATAGTTCAAATTGAGGATGAGATATTTTGAAGTTCTTGAGGACTTGGAGAGAGTTGGTAATATAGTTTGCGTAGTTGTTATATTTATCTGATGTCTTTAGAGTTTTGCGTGAATTTATGTAAAAATTAAATAAAAATAATTTGTTAGATCTTTGTCATGTGTGGAATATAAACATTTTAACTAGTTAAAAATAATTTTAAATATTTTGGTTATTTGAATCGTATTTAGATGAAGAGAAATATTTATAATTTCGAATTATGTTTCGAAGAGTACGTACGCTTGCAAGAATGAAACTCAAAGATATTAACGGGGGGGGGGGGGGCCGCACCAACAGTGGATCATGTGATTTAACGCGAAGAACCTTACCAAGGCTTGACGCGGTAGCCGACGAATCTTTTACGAGTACATGGATAATTGTGTGGACCTATAGACTTACCAGGCTTGATCGTTACAAATGGCGGCGCTACGTCGTAACTAAATTATTATTTTTTGTAGCTTATTTGAATTCCGAGGATGGAATTATTTTTAAGGGGTGAAAAATGTAATAACTCATTTTTTTAATTATTAAATATTAATTGATTTTATCTTATACAATTGTGTTTAAATTAAAAAAAAAGGTAAATGATTTTGTTCTCCTCTTTTCTTCCTTGTTTTGTTTGGAAGATTAAATTCTTTTAGTAGATAATTAAATAACTGATAAAATTAAAATTGAGGAAGATAATTCCTTTGGTTACGGAGCGGGAAGCTACTTGGGAGATGGAGGAGTTTATTCGAGCGGAATATCCGCATCTTTTTTATAATTAGGTACTTTTCATTCTTTTGATTCCGGGGACGGAATCCTTTTTAAGGGGTAGGTGATGTAATACCCGGTAAAAAATTAATAAATAAATATTGCATAATAAAAATTATTTTGTTTTAAAACATATTAATTGGACTTTGTCATTTATGTTGGGTCAAACTAGTTATTTAATTTGTGTGGGCTAATAAATATTAATAAGAGATGGGTAAATTAATTTAGTACAATTTGGGCCTTAAAATTAATTAACTTCAATTTATATTTTGTATAATTAAGTTTTATAAAATTTTAAATAATAATAATAATAAATAAATATACCTAACCTACTCGAACATAAAATCGATGCGAAGGAAAGAGAACGAGGGACAAAGCGGCGGTAGAAGTGCAGTATGCAAAAAGAGGGAATTAAGGTAATATGATTATTTTATTAATCAATATCTTTTGCATACCAACTGATCATATGAGGATTGCATGTAGAGATTTACTTTTAAGGATGTCTAGTGTAATTCAATTTTTTTTTAAATATAGAACTAGGAAAAATGATGATTTAATAAGACATCTGATATTTTATATATAAAAAAATTACTTTCAGGCAATTTGTTTGGATTCGTGAGGCTGTAGGAATATGATGCATGCACTTGCTCCATACTACAATATTATTAGATTAGATATATGACTAGATATATGTTTTTTTTATAAAGTTATTTTGCGAAGGAGGTTCCAGGATTTCAATTAGTTTTGTAATTGAATTTGCTTAAAGATTCAAGTTATTTATATATTTATTTTAGAACAAAAGGTATGAAATTTGTATATATATGGTCTGTATATGCGGTCAGTGCATACGGTAGCATGAAAATAATAATAATAATAATAATAATAATAATAATAATAATAATAATAATAATAATAATAATTAACATGCTAAAGATGGGAATAATATCTTATAAAAGTATTTATATTTAGTATTATTTTATGTAATTAGGTCAGACGGAAGGAGTTTAACGAACTATATTTGAGGTTATAATTTCGGGTATTACATTGTTTACTTCAGGTACGGATTCCGTACTCTTTCAGCGATACTTTTGTTACATTTGATTTATTCGTTTTGTTTCTCGTGTCAAATTCTGTTATTATTTCACATAATTGTTTCTTGTGAAATTCATATAATTGTTTCATTTTGGAGTTGACACATTGGACTCGTAATTGTACTCTTTGAATTAGGATATCATGTTTAGTATTTATTTTTGATAATTGTAGAGCGGTACATGTTGTTACCTTCTTTGAGACCTTGTGACCATAATTTGATTTGGTTCAACATGTACATATAGAACCCTTTTGTTGGTATTATGTCGCATGTGTTGTGACATGGTATTTTTGTTAGAATATACTGTAGGGTATACCTGAGCTATAACCACCTGTGGGGGTACCACAGGCATGTCGTCTTGGCACGAGAGTCATGACACTTTCCGTGGCAGTGTGATTAATCCACGACGTCTCCGTTTTGGGCTCCGGAGGAAGTGGGCCGTTTGGTGTTTTGTTGTGGGAGGCATATGGGTTAACCCTAGTTTTCTGTTCCGCGGATTGGTGATGTTGTGCCAAACACACCTATCCGATTTGCATACATTTGGATTCGCGGTCCAATGTGTGATTGCCTGTATGGCATTGTTTCGATGTGCATGTGTGGCATTATTTTGATTTGCCTGTGTGACATTAGTTTGACTTGCCTGTGTGGCATTATTTTGACTTGCCTGTGTGGCAAGGTATATTTTTGAGCTCACTTGGTATGAAATAACTCCAGCCATTTGTTTCAGCCTATTATTTTATTGTATTAGTTTTGTTTGTTTCTGTTCAGTTCAATTCATTGAGTTAGTTACTTCAATTCGTTATTTCTTTATTCGTCTATTGGTTTCGTCAATTTTGTTGATTCAGATATATTTCATTCAGATCTTTGGAGATTATATTTTCGTCCGTATTTACACTTGAGGCTTTGTTCAGTATTTTGTCTCAGTTGTTTTCGTATATCAGTTGTTTATCTTTTGTATATCTGTATCCGTACTGGGAAATTGGCTCATGCTGTGTTTTTCTTCCGGCAGGTTTGCAGGGGTGATTCAGGGCTAGTGTAATGAGAGAGTTGTCTTTGACCAGTTAGGTTGATTCAAATTTTAAGTTTTGATTATTTTGACTCAGTTTAGAGAATTGTACTTATTACTTTATTGATGGATCACCACTATTAATATTTTAAGGTTGTTAGTGCTCTGTTTATTTATTTTGAGGTTTGTTGTGCTTTGCACGTGACCTCCCTTTCCTATTCGGGAAGGGGGTGTTACATCATCCCTGCACTACAGGCCAAAGATATTCTTTAGTATCACGACCACGAATTATCCATGCACTACAGGCCAAAGATAATCGTGTTTTCATCAACGATCCTGATCATGCCATAAAATAATTCATCTTTGCTCCCTTGGTCGAAGAGAATCCATATCCATAATCATACCAAAAACTGTCCATCAATGCACTACGGGCCAATGAGGACTTTTAATTTTTACATCATTTGTAACATTACGGTCATGATTATACCGAATAATCCCTGGTCATAATCATACCAAGTCCATCTATGCACTACAGGCCACAGATGACTTTGAACAAAATATAAACATGAGGATGATGACAATGGTATAAGAATTCAATAAAACAAGTTCAAGAATTAATTTGTTCAAGAACTACTAATGTCCAAATTGTCGACATGATATTTGTAGAGTAAAATTCAAGAATGATCAGAAGAATATTTCCATGCAAAGATACTGGATGAAGCGCAAATATCAAGGATATTCTACTAATTTCATGAAGTATAGAAGTTAAAACTTTAACTAACTGAGTATAATAAAGAATGGAATAACAACCGAAATCACCATGCATGCGGTACTTCGCATAGACAGGTTATTCCAACAGAATAATAATAACGAAACCAGGTCAGGCAAAATTTGCACCGACAGGATGTTCCAACAGAATAATAAAGACGGAACCAGGTCAGGTGTAAACACACAGACAGGATGTTCCAACGGAATAGTAATAAAGACGGAACCAGGTCCGGTGTAAAACACACAGACAGGATGTTCCAACGGAATAATAATAAAGACGGAACCAGGTCCGGTGTAAAACACACAGACAGGATGTTCTAACAGAATAATAGAAGAATGTCACCAAGTATAAGGTAGACTGCGTATACAGGTTATTCCAACAGGATAATAAGAAATGGAATAACAACAGTTCTCTTCATGAATAAGAAAGAATAACATCCCTTACCGTAAAAGAAACTGAATATAAAAGTAGCAAAATACTTTTCTTTTATCTCTCTATAGTCTCTCTCTATAGTTTCTCTCTCTAGAGTTCAGTAAATTCGTAAGAAAATAATGAAGGAATGAGCTTCTATTTATAGAAAAATGGAATGCATAGTAATTAATCCATGAACGGTCCAAATTGATTTACTTTAATCTGACGGTCCATATTTAAAGAAAAATCTTTTAAATAAAATATAATATATTCTATTTATATAAAAAGATTTTTACTATGCAAACACTATGCAACACTATGCATAATAAAATATAATATATTCTTTTTATAGAATAACTTTAATAAAATATTTTGTTTTATATAAAAAGATGTTTCTGTTTTATTTACGTTAATAATACGAATAAAACAAAACTTCATTATCGCTATAATAATTCATATTATTAATTGATAATAATTGAATCAAACTGAGCGACTTCTCACATAAATATCAATAATCAATACCGTGTGCTATTATGCAACAATGCGTATTACTGTACTTTTACTACCCAGTAGTTCAACAGTATCAACGGTAAAACTTTCGCCGTTATTTTCAATAAAATATTTTTGTCGTTTTCTCAATCCGACAATAATTTCGTTGTGGGGTCCACCAATAATATTACCGTCGTACGAATATTTTCCGACACAAAGAATATTCCCTGACCAATCGAATATAATATAACAACTTGCATACTTTGCAAAATTTATAAATACTACCCAGAACTATAATATTATCTCAAATTCACACCATAATATTAAAAAATTATTTCGAGAAAATTAATTCTTTATTCATAAAATCTGGGGTTTTATAACTTTGCTATGCAATGACAATAAATAAAAGTCAAGGATCAACCCTATGAAATGTAGGTGTATATCTACCTCAACCAGTGTTTAGTCATGGACAATTTTACGTGGCTATATGAAGAGTTACATCACCTACCGGGCTAAAAATTTTATGTGAATAAGAAACTCATCCTCAAAAATGTTTTACAAAGACTGTTGTCTACCATATATGAAGTTTTTAATAATTTGTAACCATTTTCAATAATAAAATGTTCATTTAAAAAAATAATGCAATGTTATTTCTTCCGATTATCATCACTAAATATTTGTATAAATTTTATAACAAAATTTTATGTCAAACTATATTGAAAAAATGTATTTACCAAATGATCAAAGAAATTAATATAACTAGTAAGAATGTTTTTCCCCTCAACTCACTGATATTTAAATAAACCCAAATATAACTCCAAAAATAGATATTTTTAAATTCTGAATACAAATTACTTAATACAATATTAGATCAGGAATCAATTAATGAAGCAAAAAATAGTAATTGACAAAGTACTGATAATTTTAAGATTCTTACTCCTAATTGAAAAGAATCATAAATAGTTAGTTCTATTCTTTTTTGTATCGTGGGTACCAAAATATTTATTTACAAATATTAGCTTTAATCATATATATGAAATGTAAAACACACGATCTTATTGTATTTATGCGAATATATATATATATATATATATATATATATATATATATATATATATATATATATATAGGGAATATATCTTAAGCTCATCCCTTATTCAACTCACCCGAGCTCACCCCCTTTTAGCGACGGACACGACGACAGTTCGATCATACAACCGTCGTCTATACTTATAGCGACACTATATGTTGTCCGTCGCTAAAAGTATAGACGACGGTTGTATGACCGAACCGTCGTCGGGTCCGTCGCTAAATGGAGGGTGAGCTCGGGTGAGTTAGATAAGGGGTGAGCTTAAGATCCGGACCGTATATATATATATATATATATATATATATATATATATATATATATATATATATATATATATATATATAGGGCTATATGTATATACACAGCTGTGTATTACACAGTAGGCCTAGGACGACAGATATTTTGAGTTATAGCGACGGTAAACTGTCACCATAGCCCAGGATAGCTATGACGACGGGTGAAACCGTCGCTATAGCCCAAAAAATCGTCGCTATAGCCTACTGTGTAATACACAGCTGTGTATATACATTTTTTCCATATATATGTGTATGTGTGTGTGTGTGTGTGTAAACACACTTATTCACACAAGTACTCCACATTTAAAACTATTCTTTGAACTTATTCGTACGCAAGTACTCCACATTTAAGAATCTGAGAAAACAAGATTCATGAACATTTAAAATAATTTTAAAAAAAGACTAAGAATATGAGAAAGCAAGATTCATGAACACTAAAAACATCTTTAATAAAATCATTAAGAATGACTTTTCACTAAACAGTCAAAAATCATAAATTAAATATATTAAATTAAAACAATAAGTATCATAATACTTCACACTATAAAAAGCTCATTCTACACACATAACTACTCCATATCTACAATTTTTTTTATAAACTTAGTCAGTATTGTAAGACCCCAACTTTTATGAATAAAAATTAATATTTTTCAAAATATATTTTTTGAATATTATGGTGTGGATTTGTTATAATGTTATAGTTGTGGATAATATTTATAAATCTTGCAAAGTAAGCAAGTGATTATAAAATATTTGTTTGATCGGGGAATATTCGTACGACGACACAATCATTGGTGGACCCCACAACGAAAGTATTGTCGGAGTTAGAAAACAATATAATTATCTTTTTATAAAAATAACGACGAAATTTTTTACCGTTAAACTGTTGAAATATCCGGTGGTAAAAGTACAGTAATACGTGTGGTTACATAGTAGCACACGGTATTGATTATTGATGCTTATATGAGAAGTCACTCAGTTATACTCAATTATTGCTACAGTAATTGCTACATAATATCGCTCATATTATTGATTCAATTATTACAATATCATTTGCATAATATTTTATATTTTTAAATCAATAATTGAGACGACAAAATTATTCATATTTTTATTTATAATATTGACGATGTTTAGAAAGTTCTGTCGAGGAAAGGGGTTTGGTCACCTAATTGCGCGCCAATAGGGAGAAATCCTTATCGAAAAGCCCCCTTCTTTCCTGGGAATGATTTTGTTGTTAAATACTGTGAGTTATAATATTAATGATGAATAAGTTCGTGTTGATTAAAGATGAAATTGATATTTCCATTGTGTTGGGATTATTAGTGTTAGTGAAAATCGACTTTTATTTCTATAATAATTGATTTCTGGATGTTTTATTGACCAAACAGATAATTAATTGGATAAATGAGCAATTAATTGCTATTAGTTCACATGCATTTAACTATTTGTTCACATGAATGGAACCATTGATTCACATGCACGTACTATTAGGGAAGGTGGTGCAAGATTGATAATACTTGTAGGACTAAATTAAAATAAAAGAAAAGATGAAGGTACTATACTGTAATAATTCGAGCCCCAAAGCGTGCAATTATCGAAACTATATTTGTCTATAAATAGAAATTCATTCTTCTTTTATTCTCACCAATTCACTAAGACTCACAAGAGCAATTATAGAGAGAGAAGCTATAGAGAGAAAGAAGAGGAGTATTATGTTATTTCACTATTTCAGTATCCAGTTTTCTTCTAAGGTAAGTGATATTATTTTTGTTCAGTATTCGTAAGAAATAATATTTTCTTCCATACTTTGTAGTATGTGAGTAATATTATTTCATTTCGTATTCCTAATTCTACACTCATTCTGTTAAAATATTGCTTCTATACTTCGTAAAATTAGTAGAATATCCTTGATATTTGCGCTTCATCCAATATCTTTTCATGAAAATATTATTCATTCTTGATAATTATTGATCTTTTCATGCCAGAATACTATTCACGGGATACTATTTACGGGTATTATTCATAAAATACTATTCACGGGTACTATTCATGAAGTACTATTCACTCGGGATACTATTCATGATAAAAATTGATTTTTTTGCTGTCCAAATTATTTTTGATACAATATTATTCTTGAATTTTACTCCACAAAGCAGTATCATGTTGATAATTTGGACACTATTAAATTCTAGATAAATTAAATTATAAATCTTTAAAAATTTATCCTCTGCTTTCTTTTAATTGAATTCTTATATCATTGTCATCATCGCCATACTTATATTGTGATGAAAGTCATCTTTGGTTTACGTTCATAGATGGACTATTAATTGGTATGATTATGACCAGGGATTATTCGGTATAATCATGGCCCGTAATGTTACAAATGATGTGGTAAAAGTCCTCATTGACCCGTAATGCATTGATGGACAATTGTTGGAATAATCATGACCATTTATGATTACACGAATATCCTTGGCCCATAATACATGGATAATTTGTGGACGTGATACTAATGAATATCATTAGCCGTAGTGTAAGGATGATTCGATGATGTGGATTATTTATTAAACTGAGTCTCAGCAATAAAATTGATGATAAACTTTTTAAATCATAGAAGATAGTAGATATCATGCTCTACTTGACTCTTCTAATGGATTGCTTGTTCCGCTGCAGTTAAACTTGATGTTTATTGTATTTTATCAATGTAACACTGTTGAACGCTAACGATAATTTATTCTACTTTATCTTAGTCATAATATTTCTTACTGGGCTAGTTGAGCTCACCATTTTTCTTTTATTGTTCTCTACAAGAAATGAGAACGTACCTGGGACTAGTCGGGGAACGGAGTGATGGTCCGAGATGGTTGTTTTAGTAGTCCTCACTATTTAGTGTGATAATAAATGTAATGATGATTGAATTTGAGTTTGGATATTGTCTATGAGACAATATTCGTGTAAAAACTCTCGGTTCATGTTGTATAATTAAGTTTGTATTTGTATTCAGTACCATATTTTTGACAACTCAAGATGAGTGATGTATACCTATTTTGGGGGCGTCACAAGTATGGAAAGAAATCATTTACCTTTGAACAAGTTAACAAGTGATAGAGATGATTGTATAATAAAGGTCAGATTAACAAGAATGTGGGATGAGATCAATTTGAGCATTGGACAGATTGTCAATACCATAACTATATTGCTTGATGAAGAGGTACTATTCTAAATTTTATAGTACTTTTAGCATATTTTCCCAAGAATTTAAAGTTATTATCTTATAAATACATTATTTGCATCATCTCACAGGATAATCACGTGATGCTGATTTTGAGATTTAACCAACAAGTCCAGTACATGAAAAAATTAGACAATGACAACATATACATCAGAACCAATTTTAAGATTGTACCAGGTCTGCCTAGATATAAGACAATTAATGATTATAAGGGGATTAACTTTTTTCACAAGACAATCATAACTCAGGTAAACAACACAAATATAATTCCAAGGTATAAATTTGAGTTATCAACATTTGACGAAATTACAAGAAACAAGGCTGGAGATAAAACACATCTCATAGGTAAAAAGATAAAATTACTCAAAACCTCATTACACAATGAATAATAAAAAACTATCTTCATATACTTATTATATTATATATTTTTTATTTTATCAAAGATGCTATTGGACAACTTACAACAATAACTAACCTACAAATACTTGGTCAAGGAAATCAAAAACTGGACATTTTCTTAAAGAATGAAAGGTATGTTTCATAAATTGTGTGGTGTTATTCTGATTAAATATGCACGTCATACTAATAATGATATTTTTATGTTGTTGTAAACAACTAACACATAATCACAGTAACTTTGTGGGGGAGAACATGCCTTACATTTTCAAAGAGATTTTTCGAGACAAAATGACAATTTGATTGTTATAGTAGTGACTGGAACACCTACAAAGAAATTTAGAGGTGAGTTAGGAATTCGATTTTTGTTTATAGGAATGATTACGAACTTGTACTTATTTTATTTATGATGAGGTGAATTTATCATCAACAACTGCAACAAGGGTTTATTTTAACATTCGTTACCAACCGGTAGCCATCATAAGGAGTAGTACACAAAACAATGAAGGAATGACCTCAGCTATTGAAATTTTACCAAACATTTAATTTCACACACATCAAGAAAACTATACCATTGAACGTTTGTGTATAGAATAGCTGTTAAATGCTAAACTACCACGGGTTCAGAGGTAAATACTTACTATAACTGAATTTTTAGCATTGCTCCAAAAGATTTTTCATTTTACACTTCACATTGACACTTACTAAAAAATCTCTCAATGCTTACATTTTATGTACTGTACGTGTAAAGTAATAATTGATGATATAGTGTTTGATCAAGGGTGGCACTATCTTGCATACAATAAATGTTTCTGTAAGATAAAGGATAAATCAGGCAAATTATAATGTCAAAACTGCTTAGATGAAGATATTGGGACTACACAGTGTTACAAAGTCACCGTCAAAGTTAAGGATAACACATTAGAAATATAATTTGTCTTGTTCAATCGAGAGGTTGCACACCTCATAGATGTTCCTATTGCCCATCTCATCAATGGAAGAAATGAACTCACGTTAAATTCATTACATTACTTATAAATCAAATAATTTTATAATAACATCTTCCATTATATAGTGTTATATTATTATAATAGTAGTGTCATATCTACTAATAAAATCACAAAATATATCAATGCAAGACATTCCACCAACTTTATATAATATCTGCAAAAAGAATTGTTTGTTTCAAGTCAAAATCACTTCCTATAACACTGAAAGAGGCTATGAAGAATACATAGTCTTTGAGGTTCAAGAGCTCAAACCAGAACAAAAAAAACAACTGACATTAATCTATATTGCAAAATCTCACCTGGGGGAAAATAAAGAGAAAGATGATACAATTGAGCGACTATGGATTGAAAAACTCCTTAATGTGAAGCTGTCAGAGGGATCAGATGTAAATCTCTTTATTTCTAACTCTTTAACATTTTATTAAAAAAAGTGACAATAACAAATACTCTAATGCTTACAAAACGAATATCACTCCTATAGTTCATGTAGTAGTGCACATGTGTGGTCACAATAGTTGACATTGTACTGGAGCAAGGATGGTACTATGTAACCTGCAATAACTGCCTCAAACAAATTAAGGAGTTCCTCGCAGAATTTCATTGCCAAAATTATTTGGGAGAACAAAAATGAAGTACCAAACGGTACAAGCTGACAATAAAGGTAAAGGATATCACAGGGGAAATAACATTTTTCATGTTCAATGGAGAAGCTACACAACTCATAGGAGTTTCTATCGAACAACTTATAAATGAGGTCAACAAAGAATCTCCACAAACAGTAAAGGTCTTTTTCAAATAAACATTATTCATATAACGAAATATTATATCACACATTCACACTTGATGATCATTCAATATTATGCGAGGTATACATATACAAGAACTGCCACCAACAATTCATAATATATGTGGAAAGAATTGTTTGTTTTGGATCAAAATTACACCATACAATACTAAACTGGGCTATGAAGAATATATTGTTTCAAAGGTACAAAACATCAAATTGGAGGCTAAATCTGGAGAGACAAAACACGACATCAAGCAAAATTTGGGAGAGATAAAACATGAGTGTTGTAAGACCCCAACTTTTTATGAATAAATATTTATTTTTCTTTAAATATTATTCTAAATAGTAAGGTGATAATTTAATAAATGTTATAGTTATGGGTAATATGTGCAAATTTTACAAAGTAAACAGTTGTCGAAAAATATTTGTTTGGTCGAAGAATATTCTTTTTATCGGAGAATATTCGTACGACAGCACAATCATTGGTAGACCCCATAACGGAATAATTGTCGGATATAGAAAGCGATAGAAATAACTTTTTTTTATAAAATAACGACAAGACTTTTACCGTTAAACTATTGAAATACCACGTGATAAAAGTACATTAATACGCGTTGTTCTACAGTTGTACGCGGTATTGCACAGTAACACATGGTATTGCACAATATCTTTGATTATTGATTCTTACGTAAGAAGTCACTTTGTATTTCATTCAATAATTGCTACAGTAGAAATAACATAGTATCTCATATTATTGATTTAATAATTGTTATAGTGACATCTACACAATAATTTATATTATTAATTGTCAAGATATAGTAACTCATATTATTGAAATGATATTATTGATTAGCATTATTGATAATGTCTAGAAAGTTCTGTTGAGGAAAGAGGTTAGGTTATTTAATTGCGCGCCAGTAAGGAGAAATCATTATTGGAAAGCCCTCTCTTTCTTGGGAACGATCTGGTTGTCAGTATTGTGAATCTATAATATTAATGGTGAATAATTGTTGAAAGATTAAAAATGTGTTGATTGAAGATAAGTAATTTGTGATAGATATTTATTCAATTTTTGATATAAATAGAGGGGTTTATCATGAGACGTTTGTTGTAAGTTTGACTTTTTATTCTATGGGGGAACATGCTAATTTTTCAAATCGTCGGCAGAAAATTATTTCAATTTTTATTTTATTATTATTATAATAGTAATAAATGAGAATTTTTTTTATATAAAACAGAAAACTTTTTATAATATTTAGATAAAGTTATTTATTTTATTAGAATATATTATATTATATATAAAGTTATTTGTTTTATTAGAATAATTTAGATGAATAGTAAAATCAGACGAAATTTAAGAAAATTCACTATTTCGTCCGTGATTATTTTTAAATAGTGCCCTGCCATTCTACTATAAATAGGTTGTTTAGTTAAAAAATGAAAATCACACCAGAATTAGAGAATTCTTCTTCTATAATATTGTGTGTATTTTTTTTGAGTATAAAGATACTTTGTGTGTAGCTAATAGTGCAAGATTTCCTTAAGATAATCTCCGTTATTGTGACACCCCCAAAATAGGTCTACACAACCCATTCTGAGTCGCCAAATACATGATACAGAATCTAAATACAAACTTCCTATATACAACTATTATCTGTCGTGTAAAATACGACAAAATATAAGTTGTGAGTTTCAATACAAATATTGTCTCGTAGACAATATCCAAACTCAAATAAAGTCCTTATTACAATTATTATCACACTATTTTATAGAATAGTGAGGACTACTATAGTAACCATCTTGGACCATCACTCCATTCCCCGACTAGTCCCAGCTATATTCTCATTTCCTGAAGAGAACAATGAAAAAAAAGGGTGAGCTCAACTAGCCCAGTAAAAAATATTACAACTAAGATAATGAAGAACAAATTATTCTTAGTCCTTAGCAGGAAAAAATATGATAGAATACAATAGACAACAAGTTTTAGATAAACAACTGCAGCGAAAATAACAATGCATTAGAAGAGTCAAGTAAAGCATGATGTCTACTATCTTCTATTATTTAAAAGTCCATCATCAATATTTTATCCATGTAACATCAATCAATAATTATTTATAATCGACGAATTATCTATGCATGTCGATCGATTTCACAATCAAAACATACGTGCAAGTATACACGGTTAACAAGTAATAAAGTGAAAGTAGAGTATCGTTCCCACGAGTAATTATTTAATAAAAGTCACTAAGTATTAATTCTTAACCAAACTAATTTTATTTAAATGATCAATTTAATATTGTGAATTAAAATATATAATTAAACTACTACTACTACCACCACTAGTTGAAAATCAGGTTATGGAGATTTAAGATCACAACTTCACTTATTGTTTTACTTATATTAAAATACTTCTTATTAATTATGCTCATTATTTTGGATTGTTAATTAGGAACTTATTAGTATTTCTAACCACCTTCCGATGCATAACAAACATATTAATCTAAATCCACAGTTGATAGAATTGAATCAAACACCCTAATTAACTAATTCACAGGTTCTCTATCAGATTACTTGCGGCGTAAAGGTATATCACTATCCTAAACACAAATCATGAATTCCATCACCTTACGAAAAACACAATCACATCCTAATATGATCAGATCTAAATCTATATTTCATCTCCCAAATTCATATAAATTATCATGGTAATCGTTAGCTAGACAATTAAACGCAATCATAATAGACAATCCATAGAATAGATCACAGTAATTAACAGAGAAGCATACTAAAATAAGTTACACAATAAGATTCTTTGCAATCTTAAACAAGAATTTAGTTCATTATCATTTAATTAAAATCAAGAATCCACAATTAAATAAACATTAAAAGACAAAAGTAAGATAAGAGAAGAGAATAAAATTTGTTGTCAGCAGTCTTGAGCCTCCTCTTTCGCTCTTGATTTGAATCTTCAGTGTTCTTCAAGTTGCTTTAATCTCCAATGGCTAATTAAGAACTAGGGTTTATTTTCTAATCTAATGGAGTATTTTTTCTAATTTAATATATCTAATTCCCCCTATACTATGCCTCACATAATGTATTTATAGGTTACAAGTCCAATTTCTAGCTTAAGAGGAAACCCAATCCAATTTAGAGTCAAAGAAGTATCAAAATTCACCCAAAATCGCGTCCCAAATTGATCTATCCCTACCCTAACGCCCTGGCGCTGCTCACGGTGCTAAAATTCTGCCTCTGGGCGCCCTTTGGGAAAATGGCCATAACGTTTTCGTCTAAAATTGATTTTGATGATTCAAGTTGTTCCAAAAAGAGGAGACGTAGATCTAAAACTTTCATTCTTTGAGTTTTTCGAAATAAGGGATGGAGCAATTCTGAAATTAGCCCTAAAGTAGCTGCTATGTCAATGGTAAGCTAAAAATGTGAATCTAGTAACCCCAAACGTCGATCCAAGTAATTTTTGTCCCAATTCCTACAAAACAACATAAAACATGCATGAATAGACACAAACACTTAAAAACTTCCAAAAGATTAAGCTCAAACGCACTCAATTCATGGGTATAAAACTCACTCATCAATGCACTACGGGCCAAAGATATTTGTTTGTATCACCAGTGGTCATGATAGTGTCAAACACCTGTTCATCTATGCACTATGGGCCAAAGAGGACTTTCATCACAAACCTTTGCCTGTAACATTAAAGGTCATGATTATACCAATACACAATTCGTGGTCATAATCATACCAATCAACAGTTCATCTTTGCATTACAGGCCAAAGATGACTTTCACCACAGTATAAGCATGATGATGATGACAATCATACAAAACATGAATCAAGTGAGATCAAAGATAAATATTAAAGATTTATAATTTAATTTATCTAGAGTTCAATTATGTCTAAATTTTCAACATGATCTCTAATTGTGGAGTAACATTGATATATAAGATTCATATTTCAAAAATAATTTGGACAAAAAAAGAAAATTAAATTATATCGTGAATAGTACCCCGGATAAATAGTACTTTGGTATGAATAGTACTCTGATATGAATAGTATCCTGGATGAATAGTACCCCGACATGAAAAGATTAAAATTTAATAAGAAAGTTCTGACCAAGATTCCAGTGAAATGATATTAGATGAAGTGCAAACCTCAAGAAATTTCTAATCATTTCAAGAATTATAGAAGCAATACTTACCATAGTAAGTTTAGATTTAGGAATATGAAATGAAATAATATCACTTACATAATATGGAGTATAAACGAATATACAAAACTATAAATGAATTTTCACCCATCATGCGGTAATCCGCGTAGACAGATCATTTTCACTACTTAATAAAGAATGAATACAAATGGTTATTCAACTGACATGCAGTAATCCGTGTAGACAGATTATTCCCACAATTTAATAAGGAATAGAATGACAACCCTTATGAGTATGAAGAAAATAACATCTTTTACCTTAATAAAAGACTAGATATTGCACTAGTGTAGTAGCAGAACTTTATGTTGGTGGTATATGCTTCCTTCTCGAATACTCTTCTTCTTTCTTTCTTATTTTATCTCTATAGTTTCTCTTTCTACAGCTTTAGTGAATTGGTGAGAATGAAGGAAGAAATAAGCTTCTATTTATAAAAGAATTCTAGCTTGGCCCTTGCAATGTGAAGAGACAAGTGGCTTGATGCCTAGTAATGTGAAAAGGCAAGTGGTTTGAAGCTTGTAATATGAAAAGACAAGTGGTTTGACGCGAGTAATGTGAAAAGGCAAGTGGTTTAACGTCTGGTAAAGGCAAGTACTATTGGCAAAAGTGACTCTTAGATGATGACCTATGGATCCCATAGAATAAGCCAAAATTATAACCAACGTCTCATGACAAACTCCTCTATTTATAGAAGAATTCTAGCTTGGCCCTTACAATGTGAAGAGGCAAGTGGCTTAACGCCTGGTAATGTGAAAAGGCAAGTGGTTTAACGTCTGTAATGTGAAAAGGTAAGTGGTTTGACGCCTATAATGTTAAAAGGCAAGTGGTTTGACGTCTGTAATATGAAAAGGAAAGTGGTTTGACGTCCGGTAAAGGCAATTACTATTAGTGATAATGACTCTTAGATGATGACCTATGAGTCCCAAAAAATAAGCCAAACTTATAACAAATGTCTCATGAAAAACTCCTCTATTTATATCAAAAATTAAACATCCCAGAACATCAAATAATTTGGTGATCTGCTTAATCCAAGCTTCTGCCTTAAATGGATTTGGCTTTCCCTAAAACTCCGGTGGTCCCAACTCCTTCAATTGCTTGACAGTGACCAGACGTGAGTTACCATTGTTTTCACCTGTATTTTGAACATATGTCTCTCTCGTTTGGTGTTGCATAAATTATAGAAATGTCTTAAACACCCCATCGTTCATCATTTGGTCGGTGGTGTTGTGTATAGGAGGATTATTGCCTTCCTGATGCACATTATCCTGGTTATTGATTGGAAGTGTCTCAATGGTCTCATGTGCTCCATTGCTTATCTCCAGATTTTTAGATGTCATTCTCAAACACTGTCACAAAACAAGGGTTAATTACAGAAATTGAAACGTCACGTATTATCCCTTTATTCTGACCGACCAATTAAATAACAAATAAGCTAAGGTAGGACACATTAGCGAATCTTTTACTCGTCTCTCCCCTCCCAATTCTAATCCCAGATCTCCACCAGAGATCATATCCCAAAGCTCTGATACCAACTGTAACGCCCCCAAAATAGGTCTACACAACCCATTTTGAGTCGCCAAATACATGGTATAAAATCCAAATACAAACTTCTTATATACAACTATTAACTGTCGTGTAAAATACGACAAAATATAAGCTGTAATTTTCAATACAAATATTATCTCGTAGACAATATACAAACTCAAATAAAGTATTCATTAAAATTATTGTCACACTATTTTATAGAATATTGAGGACTACTATAGTAACCATCTTGGACCATCACTCCATTCCTCGACTAGTCCCAACCATATTCTCATTTCTTGAAAAGAACAATGAAAGAAAAGGGTGAGCTCAACTAGCCCAGTAAAGAACATTATGACTAAGATAATTTAAAATAAATTATCCTTAGTCCTCAATAAGAAAAAATCTGATAGAATAAAATAGACAACAAGTTTTAGATCAACAACTATAACAAAAATAATAATCCATTAGAAGAGTCAAGTAGAACATGATGTTTACTATCTTCTATGATTTAAAATTCCATCATCAATATTTTATCCCTATAACACCAATCAATAATTATTTCTAATTAACAAATTATCTATGTACTACGGGCCAAAGATAATCGTTTGTATCACCAGTGGTCATGATCATGCCAAATACCTGTCCATCTATGCACTACTGGGTAATGAGGACTTTTACCACAAACCTTTGCATGTAACATTAAAGGTCATAATTATACCAGTACACAATTCTTGGTCAGAATCATACCAATCAACAGTTCATCTTTGCACTACGGGCCAAAGCTGACTTTTACCACAGTATAATTATGAGGATGCTGACAATTATATAAAGCATGAATCAAGTGAGATCAAAGATAAATATTAGAGATTTATAATTTTATTTATCTAGAGTTCAAGTATGTCCAAATTTTCAACATGATCTCTAATTGTAGAGTAAAATTCAAGAATGATATTTAAGTATCATATTTCAAAAATAATTTTGACAAGAAAAGAAAATTAAATTCTATCGTGAATTAAATTTTATCCCCTCCTTCTGATTTCTTGATCAGAGATTGTCCTTTTGCATCGATGCTCTTAATAAGATCTATTCGAATATTAATCTTCAGATTGAACTGTTGTCAATGCTTCAACCTTCAGACGACCGAACTCTACGATTCTGATGCATATCTTCTTGGACCTGATCGTAATGTCTTGTTGAGTGTTTGCTCATTGATAGGTAGAGGCAACACTACGATCCTAAAGAGTGTTGATTGGATCTTCAATGTAGAACACATCTTTCTTCTTTTATACAGTACTTCAATACTTCTGTTTGCTTCGACTGCTCTCAGATACTGATGGATTGACTCCTTGTTCTTGCACCTTCTGAAGAGAAAGACACTTCAGATTTGTGGCGTGTCCATCTCGCTTTCTCCTTGTGATTTCCCGTTCACTTATCATCAATGGACTGACCCAATGCTTAATCACTTTAGCCTTGTTCTTCATAGGCTGACCAGTATCTTTGTGTACACTCTATCAGTTCCTTCTTTGTTTGGCAAATACTACGATCCTGGTTGCTTCCAAGATCGTCATCTTATATTTACTTAACAACTACTGTACTTGCTGACTTTTCGTAGTCAGTTACTTTGATTGAAGTCTTCTTCTGATCAACTTATGGAAGTCTTCAACTTGAATGGCTTCTCAACTTAATCTTAATATTGATTGGGTTGGTGCTTAGATCTTCTGTTAGCTTGCATTCCATTCGTTTAGTGCTCTCTAGTTTCCTTTAGGTTGGATGTAACTTTGTAGCTTAGACCAGAGGCTTCATACTTTGGATATTCTGGGAGTGCTCATTTGTTGAGAATCGTTTTTGCTCTACGATTCTGCCTTAGCGTTGTGAGCACATCTGTTGGGGCTTTAGTTCTGTACTCTATGATTCAGCTTTGGCTATGCAGAAACTACGACTCTGAGATCAGATATCTTCATCTGATCTTGCTCGACTACCATCTCTGCCTCTGATATGATCAGTAGACTTTACGACTCTGAGTATATTCTACGATTCTTGACTTGGCTTCGACAGATGCTTGGTCGGCTCGTAGACAAGTTGTCTCTACAATTCTGAACATGACTTCCTCGGTAGACTACGGCTCCGAGGAAGTTCTTCTCGACACGCTATGATCCTTTCTCGTCTCTCCTGGCAGTCTACGAACTTTGAGATCTATTATCTTGCAGACTACGATTCTGCCTTGATAGCTCTCGAGTTTTCCTTGACTCTAGCAGACTATGATTTCAGGTGCAGTGCTCGACGATCAGACAAGCCTATCTATTACATTATAAGATCAACCTAACAAGCTTGATCTTTCTATATTTATAGTCCTTGTACATCATTTCTTTTTATGGACTTTACAAAGTTGTTTTGCTTATGTAGGATCAACCTAACACATTTGGTTAATTCATTCTAAGTCCTTGTATATATGTTCCTATTATCTATCAAAGGACTTTACAACTTTTCTTGATGCAAGCATACTTTCATATTCATTCATATATATCATAATCAAATCATATATAAATATAAATATCATTCACATGCTTATTCCTTACACTCTCTTTCTGAATTTCGTAACTCCTTTCCATGGAGCAATGTTGATCGATTTCGCAATCAATGAATACGTGAAAGTATACACGGTCAACAAGTAATAAAGTGATAAGAAAAGTATCGTTCCCACGAGGAATTATTTAATAAAAATCACCAAGTACTAATTCTTAACCAAACTAATTTTATTTAAACAATCTCAAATTGTGTTTTTCTAATTAAGAAAACTAAATTAACGAATTAAAACTATGATTTTAACGAATGAATTCAAATAAATAAAGATTAAGACTACAATATCCCCAATTATGAACTATAAATCAATTATCCAATTATCCCAATTATTATGTCTACTGAATTGTTAACAGGAATTCTCAAATGCCAAAAGTCCTTTTCCAAGTGATCAATTGCCTTCTATTTAATCCAGATTAATCTTGCTATATTCCTATGCAAAATAATTGAATTAAACTCTTTCCAATCCCAATTCCTTATGTGTTACATGCGGTGAACAGATATTTCCATTCAATTCACAAACCTAATTATTCACTTTGCAAATAACTAAGTCACATGATATCATGCCCAGTTCTAACCCTAGAATTCCTCTTCCAATTCCTTCTAGAGTAACAAAGTAATTACTGATCAGATAATTAATCAATAAGCATAAGGCAAGATAAACAACTCACTTTAACATAAATAATTGGAATATAATGAATAACTAATTCATAGCCATAAAAAGTTCAATTGAAATCTTAATAAAAGAGTTAGTTCATAATTAATGAATGGAAACCAAGAATCCACAACTGAATAAACATTAAAAGATAAAAGTAAGATGAGAGAAGAGAATAGAATCTGTTGTCAGCAAATTTGATGCTCCCCTCTTGCTCTTGCTCTTGATCTTCAATGGTCTCCAAGTTGCTTCAATCTCCAAAATTAATAATAACTAGGGTTATGTTCTAATCTAAAGGAGTGTTTAATCTAGTCTAAGTTATGTAATCCCCAAGCTAAGCTATGTAATTCCCAAGCTAAGCTATGTAATCCCCCCTTATTTTATGCCTTACATCATGTATTTATAGGTTGCAAGTCTAATTTTGAGTTTAGGAACAATCCCAATCCAATTTGGAGTAAAAAAGGTGTCAAAATTCGCCCAAAACGCGTCCAAGCCCGCACCAGACCCTTCCCCAGCGCCCCGGCGCTGGGCACGGCCCTGGAATTCTGCCCCCCAGCGCCCCGGCTCTGGAAATTCACTAGAAATGGGCGCCCCGGCGCTGGTCAAAAAGTCAACATTTTCTGCTCCGACGTCCTTTGGGAAAACGGCCCTAACTTCTTCATCCAAACTCCGATTTAGATGATTCAAGATGATCCGGAAAGAGGAAAAGTAGATCTACAACTTTCATTCTTGAAGTGTTTCGAAATAATGTCCGGAGCTATATTCAAATTGGCTCTGAAGTGACTGCTATGTAAATGACAAGCCGAAAACGCGCATCTAGCCACCCCGAACGTCGATCCATGCAACTTTTGTTCCAAATCCTACAAAACAATATAAAACATGATTGAATAGACATAAACACATAAAAACATCCTAAAAGACTTGAGAACAACAATAATTTAAGCCCGAATGTACCCAATTCATGTGTATAAAACTCACTCATCAAATACCCCCCAAACTTAAACCTTTGCTTGTCCTCAAGCAAAAACATAAAATGTTATGCAATGCAATGTAATGAAACTAATCTATATGCCTACGAATCCAACAGTAATGACAGAAACAAGTCTATTCAACCGGCCTTAGAGAAATCAAGTAAACATGATAATACATCATATTAAAACAAATCAGTAATTTCCCAATCAATCATCAAATCTTAGACTGTTATCACTGATATAGTGCGTGTGTGCTCCACAACAATGTTAACTGATATAAAATCAAATTTAAGACATAATAGATATCTTCGAAGGCATCATACAGTGAAAACTCACAATATTCACGAACAAGCTAGATCCAACTAAAGTCAAACATCCACCAAGTTCAAGAGTCCAATCTGGGATACTTATGCTTTACTTTTCATTACGGGGGCTTTTTGCTCTTTTCCCGTTTTATTATTTTTTTTAACCATGACTGTGCAATGTCTCATTCCATTAGGCTAACAGTGTCACCCCTTAGCGAGCTTTCGACCAACGACTCCCAGACCATATGAGACCTTAGGGCACTAGGTTTTAAGATACCCCTTCGGGCGTACTTACTCAAGTAACAAAGGCCCCGAAATAAAACTAGCCACAGTAAATTTTTTATTTTTATTCTTCTTTTTTTTCTCTTTTTTTTGATAGATGGTTGGTGAGTGCGTTTTACGCTCCATCTCACGCTTGTGTTTATGGGGAGTGTTTCTCCTCAACCCACCACAAGACTCAACATGTTTTTTTTTAAAGCTTATATACCCCAAAATTTCCCCTCAAACTTAAGTTTTTATCAAAATTTAGCCATCTCCGCCTATTCATGTCTTTCATTCCTTCACACTAGTATTATCCTTAAAAAATCAATTATATATCAATTTAAACTTAATCAGTCAACATAGCTGTTATTAACGTGCTAACCTTAATTATACCAGTTTCAAACAGAAAAAGATTCAATTCATAATAAGAAATCACATCAAAGCCTGAATATTCAATACTATACTTATCTACTTAACTCCAGTCTCATCATTGGCCAAAATAGACTTTTACTATCTAACAGTTGGAATCATTCAAATATAAACTAAACGCAACAAACACAGTAAACTAACTACTATTTTTGCGATTTTAAAATTTTTTTTTAAAACAAAAAAAACAGAATGCAAAAACTAAATGTAAATACTCGAAAACATAACGAACTTACCATGTAAATAACTAACTATATGCAATACGACACTAAAATGCCCCCAAACTTAAACTAGACATTGTCCTCAATGACTGAAATAGAAAAAATTAAAACAGAGGACTTCCCTGAAAATATAACAATCTTCCTCCTTGTCCGCTAAGTTTGGAGAATAGGCTAAGCACATGGAACAAATTGGGCACCACACTTGAATTTGACTTGAATAACCTGTAAAACCATGATAGAAGCAATTTTATTAAATCCTAAATAAATGAAAATTCAAAACTACTAATATAAAACCTAATAAAAACTAAAAATAAAAAATAAAAATTAAACTTGGGTTGCCTCCCAATAAGCGCTTGTTTTATAGTCTCAGCCTGACTTTTTCTGGTCAATGCTATCCAATTCCTCTTCGAAAGTTGAGGAACCCTCCATCCATCGGAAATAATATAGCTTTTGGTAGGTTCCCATTTACGATAGCCATTGTATTAAAGTCACCTAGCATGCTCTTTGTAGATAGGATCCCCATTAAGAACGGCAAACCACTAGGTGTTTCCTCCATTATGTCGATGATCAGATTAGGGCATTGAAGCTTAATAGACATAATGGAATCTTCCTCTATCTTCTCTTTTTCATCCCACCATGACTCTACAACTGTACTAGCTCTTACGTTACCAAGAGCCTTACCGATGACATGACTTCCAATTGGACAAGGTTTTGCAAATCTAACCGGACTCTTGAACTGTGGAGGAGAAGGCACTTGAGGCATAAATAACATTGGCTCATCATCATTGGTTCTCACAATTAGTTCTTCACCGACCTTGTTATCATTATCCCCACTTGTTTCCTCTCTTTCAACATCTATATCATTTGGCACATCCGGTTGCAGATTTGGTTCGGGCTCACCATCAGTCTCAGAATTCATGTCATAGAGCCAAGTGTATTGAGGACGATTGTTCAACGCATGTGCTATCTGTTCCAATTGATTTTCCAGATTCTTTAACGATGCCCCATGGCTTTGCAAAGTAAGATCCACTTGACTCAATTTCTTATCTTGTTCCTCGTTCTTTTTGTCAGAAGCTCTAATGAATTTTTCTAAGGCTTCTTCCAAACTTGATATCCTCTCTGGTTGTTGAGTCGGATTTTGAAATCCGGAGGTGTGTTGTTGTCTAGGTGGTTGAGCTGCAGCTTGATTGTTACTCCATGAAAAATCCGGGTGATACCCCCAATCCTGATGATAGTTGTTGGGATAGACATAATTATTGGGGTAATCACCACTATACTGTATCGGCTCAAAACTGATGGCGCATTGATGACTCATATGATTTCCAGCACAATAATCACAAGTAACCGCCATACTTTGACGACGCTGAGCTTCAAAAGCTTCAAACATCCTCGAAAGTGTCTCAATCTGTGCTGACAATGCAGAAAATTTCTCGAGTCTGTCAATCTCCGCTCCCCTTGGTTGAGTCATGTTCGTGTATGGTCATTGATACACAAAGTCATCCATGGTACCTGAAAAGAGAGAAATATAGAAAGAGAATTAAAAATAAAAATAAAAATGTTTAAATTAAGACTAATTGATTGAAATTAATATTGGTAAATAATTATTAAATTAATTCCCCCGCAACGGCGCCAAAAACTTGTTGATCGATTTCGCAATCAATGAATACGTGCAAGTATACACGGTCAACAAGTAATAAAGTGATAAGAAAAGTATCGTTCCCACGAGGAATTATTTAATAAAAATCACCAAGTACTAATTCTTAACCAAACTAATTTTATTTAAACAATCTCAAATTGTGTTTTTCTAATTAAGAAAACTAAATTAACGAATTAAAACTATGATTTTAACGAATGAATTCAAATAAATAAAGATTAAGACTACAATATCCCCAATTATGAACTATAAATCAATTATCCAATTATCCCAATTATTATGTCTACTGAATTGTTAACAGGAATCCTCAAATGCCAAAAGTCCTTTTCCAAGTGATCAATTGCCTTCTATTTAATCCAGATTAATCTTGCTATATTCCTATGCAAAATAATTGAATTAAACTCTTTCCAATCCCAATTTCTTATGTGTTACATGCGGTGAACAGATATTTCCATTCAATTCACAAACCTAATTATTCACTTTGCAAATAACTAAGTCACATGATATCATGCCCAGTTCTAACCCTAGAATTCCTCTTCCAATTCCTTCTAGAGTAACAAAGTAATTACTGATCAGATAATTAATCAATAAGCATAAGGCAAGATAAACAACTCACTTTAACATAAATAATTGGAATATAATGAATAACTAATTCATAGCCATAAAAAGTTCAATTGAAATCTTAATAAAAGAGTTAGTTCATAATTAATGAATGGAAACCAAGAATCCACAACTGAATAAACATTAAAAGATAAAAGTAAGATGAGAGAAGAGAATAGAATCTGTTGTCAGCAAATTTGATGCTCCCCTCTTGCTCTTGCTCTTGATCTTCAATGGTCTCCAAGTTGCTTCAATCTCCAAAATTAATAATAACTAGGGTTATGTTCTAATCTAAAGGAGTGTTTAATCTAGTCTAAGTTATGTAATCCCCAAGCTAAGCTATGTAATCCCCCCTTATTTTATGCCTTATATCATGTATTTATAGGTTGCAAGTCTAATTTTAAGTTTAGGAACAATCCCAATCCAATTTGGAGTCAAAAAGGTGTCAAAATTCGCCCAAAACGCGTCCAGGCCCGCACCAGACCCTTCCCCAGCGCCCCGACGCTGGGCACGGCGCTGGCATTCTGTCCCCCAGCGCCCTGGCGCTGGAAATACACTAGAAATGGGCGCCCCGGCGCTGGTCAAAAAGTCAACATTTTCTGCTCCGACGTCCTTTGGGAAAACGGCCATAACTTCTTCGTCCGAACTCCGATTTAGATGATTCAAGATGATCCGGAAAGAGAAAAAGTAGATCTACAACTTTCATTCTTGAAGTTTTCCGAAATATTGTCCGGAGCTATAGTCAAATTGGCTCTGAAGTGACTGTTGTGTAAATGATAAGCCGAAAAGGCGCATCTAGCCACCCCGAACGTCGATCCATGCAACTTTTGTTCCAAATCCTACAAAACAATATAAAACATGATTGAATAGACACAAACACATAAAAACATCCTAAAAGACTTGAGAACAACAATAATTTAAGCCCGAATGTACCCAATTCATGTGTATAAAACTCACTCATCAAGCAACACGTAACAATACATGTTCTTCGACATTGAATTCCATGTCCTTTCGATGAAGATCAACATAACTCTTTTGTCAATCTTGTGTTATTTGTATATGTTGCTGGATCATTTGAATCTTTTCTGCAGTCATACGTAGAAACTCTGGGTGTACTGCTTGAGCAACTTTGACTTTATCGATTAAAGTCGGTTCTACTCGTATATTTATCATGTTCACGTGGGTGTCTCTGAAGTCTTTAACTCTATCGTCATCTTTTGTAAGTCATACAAAATGGGACTTTGTGTTGCCAATATCGCACTCGTACCCACACATGATCTTCTACTCAATGCGTTAGCTATCACGTTCGCTTTTCTAGGATGGTATGGTCGTAATCTTTTAATATCTCAAGCCAACGTCAATGCCACATGTTGAGTTCGTTTTGGGTGATGAAATATTTGAGACTTTTGGAGTATATTAGGATGTCATAAATAAAGACAACCACGAAATGATCCAATTATTCCTTGAATATTCGGTTCATCATGTCCATGTAGGCAACATGGGCATTGGTTAATCCAAAAGACATGACTAAGAATTCATATTACACGTACTGAGTTCTGAAAATAGTCTTTAGAATGTCATCAGTTTTAACTGATGATACCCAGAACGAAGATCAATCTTTGAGAAAATTGAGCACCTTGCAACTAGTCAAACAGGTCATTAATGCGAGGTAATGTGTACCTATTTTTAATGGTGATATGGTTCAACTCCCGATAGTCAATGCAAAGTCGCATACTCCCATATTTCTTCTTTACGAATAAAATAGGAGCACCCCAAGGTGATGTATTAGGACGTATGAAACCGATGTCTAACAATTACTGAAGTTGGACTTCTAACTCCTGAAATTCAATAGGATCCATTCGATATGGGGCTTTGGAAATGGGTTTTGTACCGGGTTCAATGTCAATACAAAATTCAATTTCACGTTCTTTGGGTAGGCTAGGAAGTTCTTCAGGAAATACGTTAGGGAATTTATTAACAAAAGAAATATCATTCAAATGTGATGTATTTTTGTTTAAATCGGTGACATGGGTTAAGAAAGCTTGACATCCATTTTTCAATAAACGAATAGTTTTATGGCTTGAGATGATAGTGATTGATTTCACTGGTTTGGTTGTTTGAATTCGCATAATAGGTTGGTTAGGAATATGGAAACTAACAACCTTACTTACAAAAATAATAAATTTTAGCATGATGGGTAGTTAACCAGTCGATTCCTAAAATCACATTAAATGCAAGTATTTTCAAAGAGATGAGATCAACAGGTAATGTGAGGGTGCTGATTTGAATCAAACAAGATTTATAAACAGTGGATGTAATGAATGTTTCTCCTAACAGAGTTTTAACAGATAAATCAAAGTCTAATTTCTCAGGGGTCAAGTTCAAACGTTGAGCACAAACAGGTGAAATAAAAGAGTGGGTAGAACCGATATCTAGTAAGCAATAAACTTTGCAAGACTTTAGGAATAGTTTATCCGTGATAACTTCGTTCGGGTTCCTCGCTTTTTGGGAAGTCACGACAAAAGCTCTCCCCTGAACCACCAACTTTGACTTGTTCGTACCCGCCTTTGGTGTCACCATTAAAATTGGACTTGACTTTGCTACATGACAAAATCGAGCTATGTGACCATTCTTTGAACAACTGAAACACACCTTGGAAGGTTGTGTATAGTTTGGACTGATGTTTCTTTCCTCTCCGCATCTGTAACATCTAACTAGTGGTCGTTCTCCTTACTTAGAAACGGGTGTTGCTGCTGGTGCTGCTGTCGATGTCTTTCTGTTGTCATTGTTGAATCTTCTCTTTTTAAAGTTATTTCCACTTGGTTCACTTTTCCTATTGTCTGGGCCATGATTACCACGGAAGTGGTTACCATTTATGGCATGATAATTTCCTCCACGTTGGTTATCATTTCTCCAATGACTGTTGCCACAAATACGACTATTATCGTGTTGTCGGTTGTTATCTTTTGGTTGAACTGTCTCATTATCTCGCTCCAATAATTAATCCCTATTCACAACATTTGAATGCAAACAAAGTTAATGAGAAATGAGGTACTGACAAATTTTAGGTATCAAACCTCTCAAAAACATTCGTGTCATTTGTTCCTCATTATCCACTAAATGGGATTCAAACTGGGATAATTCTGCAAACTTGGCCTCGTATTATGATACAGTCATATTGTTCAGTTCTAGTTTGATGAATTCCACCTCCTTCATATGACGAATACTTTCTGAAAAATACTTGTCGTTGAACAATTCCTGGAACTTATCCCAAGACATCTTAAGTGCGGAAAGATGAGTACGTTTCACAGATTCTCACCAGTAATCTGCCTCTCCACGCAACATAAAGGTGGCGAAGGGAACCTTTGGCTCCTCTGTGCATCCCAGAACATCAAATATTTTGGTGATCTGATTAATCCAACTCCTCGAATTGTTTGGCAGTGACCAGACGTGAGTTACCATTATTTTCACCTGATTTTGAACATAAGTCTCTCTCGTTTGGTGTTGCATGAATTACAGAAAGCTCTTAAACACCCCCATCGTTCATCATTTGGTCGGTGGTGTTGTTTACAAGAGGATTGTTTCCTTCCTGATGCACATTATCCTGGTTATTGATTGGCAGTGTCTCAATGGTCTAATGTGCTCCATTGCTTATCTCCAGATTTTTAGATGTCATTCTCAAATACTGCCACAAAACAAGGGTTAATTAAAGAAATTGAAATGTCACGTATTATCCCTTTATTTCGACCGACCAATTAAATAACAAATAAGCTTAGGTAGGACACACTAGCGAAGGTTTTACTTGTCTCTCTCCTCCCAATTTGAATCCAAGATCTCCACCAGAGATCATATCCCTAAGCTCTGATACCAACTATGATGCCTCTACACAACCCATTTTGAGTCGCCAAATACATGGTATAAAATCCAAATACAAACTTCCTATATACAACTATTAATTGTCGTGTAAAATACGACAAAACATAAGATGTAAGTTTCAATACAAATATTATCTCGTAGACAATATCCAAACTCAAATAAATTCCTCCTTAAAATTATTGTCACACTATTTTATATAATGTTGAGGACTACTATAGTAACCATCTTGGACTATCACTCCACTCCTCGACTAGTCCCAGCCATATTCTCATTTCTTGAAAAGAACAATGAAAGAAAAGGGTGAGCTCAACTAGCCCAGTAAAGAACATTATAACTAAGATAATTTAAAACAAATAATCCTTAGTCCTCAACAAGAAAAAATCTGATAGAATAAAATAGATAACAAGTTTTAGATCAACAACTGCAGCGGAAATAACAATCCATTAGAAGAGTCAAGTAGAACATGATGTTTACTATCTTCTATGATTTAAAAGTCCATCATCAATATTTTATCCCTATAACACCAATAAATAATTATTTCCAATCAATGAATTATCTATGCACTACGAGCAAAAAATAATCGTTTGTATCACCAGTGGTCATGATCATGCCAAATACCTGTCCATCTATGCACTACGGGCCAAAGAGGACTTTAACCACAAACCTTTGCCTGTAACATTAAAGGTTATGATTATACCAATACACAATTCTTGGTCATAATCATACCAATCAATAATTCATCTTTGCACTACGGGCCAAAGATGACTTTCACCACAGTATAATCATGAGGATGATGACAATTATATAAAGAATGAATCAAGTGAGATCAAAGATAAATATTAGAGATTTATAATTTAATTTATCTAGATTTCAAGTATGTCCAAATTTTCAACATGATCTCTAATTGTGGAGTAAAATTTAAGAATCATATTTCAAAAATAATTTGGACAAGAAAAGAAAATTAAATTCTGTCGTGAATAGTACTCTAGTGTGAATAGTACCCTGAATGAATAATACTCCTGTATGAATAGTAGCCCAGATGAATAGTATCCCGACATGAAAAGATTAAAATTTAATAAGAAAGTTTCGACCAAGATTCATGTGAAATGATATTAGATGAATCGCAAACCCAAAGGAATTTATAATCTTTTCAAGAATTTTAGAAGCAATACTTACCATAGTAAGTTTAAATTGAGGAATATGAAATAAAATATTACCACTTACATAATATGGAGTATAAAAGAATATATGAAACTGCAAATTAATTTTCATCCGTCATGCGGTAATCCGCATAGACAGATCATTTCCACAACTTAATAAAGAATGAATACGAGGGTTATTCACCAAACATGCGGTAATCTGCGTAAACAAGTTATTCCCACAGTTTAATAAGGAAGAAAATGATAACCCTTATGAGTTTGAAGCAAAATAACATCCTTTACCTGAATAAAAGACTAGATGTTGCAATAGTGTAGTAGCAGAACTTTATGTTGGCGGTGTGTGCTTCCTTCTCGAATACTCTTCTTCTTTCTCTCTTATTCTCTCTCTATAATTTCTTTTTCTATAGCTTTAGTGAATTGGTGAAAATGAAGGAAGAAATGAGCTTCTATTTATAGAAGACTTCTAGCTTGGCCCTTGCAATGTGAAGAGGCAAGTGGCTTGACGCCTGGTAATATGAAAAGGCAAGTAGTTTAAAGCTTGTAATGTGAAAAGAAAAGTGCTTTGACACCTGTAATGTCAAAAGACAAGTAGTTTGATGTCTGGTAATGGCACGTACTATTGGAAAAAGCGACTCTTTGATGATGACCTATGGGTCCCATTCAATAAGTCAAACTTACAACAAACGTCTCATGACAAACCCTTCTATTTATAACAAAAATTGAATAAATATTTACCATAATTCACTTATCTTCAATCAACACATTTTCAATCTTTCAATAATTATTCATCGTTAATATTATAACTCACAATATTGACAACCAGATCATTCCTAGGAAAAGAGGGGGCTTTTCGATAAAGATTTCTCTGTACTGGCGTGCAATTAAATAATCTAACCCTTTTCCTCGACAGAACTTTTTAGACATTGTCAGTAATTCTAATAATAATATGAGTAACTGTGTCGTGTCAATTATTGATTTAATAATATAAAATATTATACAGATGTTACTGTAACAATTATTGAATCAATAATATGAGATAGTATGCAACAACTACTGTGGCAATTATTGAATGAAATACTGAGTGAATTCTTACGTAAGAATCAATAATCAGAGATACAGTGCAATACCGTGTGTTACTGTACAATACCACGTACCACTGTGGAACAACGCGTATTATTGTACTTTTATCACCAATTATTTCAATAGTTTAACGGTAAAAGTTCCACCATCAATTTTTAGAAAATTTATTTTTTGTCGTTTTCTTCATTCGACATTTATTTCATTACGGGGTTCACCAATGATTGTGCCGTCGTATAAATATTCCCTGGCAAAAAGAATATTCTCCGACAAAACGAATATTTTATGACAACTTATTTACTTTGTAAAATTTGCACATATCACCCATAACTATAACATTTATTAAATTACCACCTTACTATTTAGAATAATATTTAGAGAAAATTAAATCTTTATTCGTAAAAAGTTGGGGTCTTACAATTATACCAGTTAAATTTAGTCTCCTACTAATGTAAATGATGTTATTTTCTTCATACTCATAAGGGATATCATTTATTTCCTTATAATGGTTGTCATTCTATTCCTTATTAATTTGTGAGAATAACCTGTCTAGGCGGATTACCGCATGCTTGATGAATAACCCTTCGTATTAACTCTTTATTAAGTTGTGAAAATGATCTGTCTACGCGAATTACCACATGGCGGGTGAAAATCCATTTGCAGTTTTGTATATTCTTTCATACTCGTATAGGATATAATTTCTTTTGTAATCGTCAAGGGATATCGTTTTCTTTCATATTTCTCTATTTATGGTATGAAATTATTATTTGTTTCCATAAATTTACTATTAAATGGTAAAAATATATGAAATTAGTAGAATATCCTTAATAGTTTGCGTTTTATCTAACATCATTTCACTTGAATATTGGTTTGAACTTTTTTATTAAATTTTAATCTATTCATCCGAGGTACTATTCATGCTGGAGTATTATTCACGACAGAATTTAGTTTCTTTTCTTTGTCCAAATTTTCTTTGAAATTTGAATCTTAAATATCATTCTTGAATTTTACTCCACAATTGGTGATCATGTTGACAATTTGGACATTTTTGAACTTTGGATAAATTAAATTTTAAATCTTTAATATTTATCCTTGATCTCACTTGATTTATTCTTTATATCATTGTCATCATCCTCATGCTTATATTGTAGTGAAAGTCATCTTTGGCCCGTAGTGTAAAGGTGGACTGTTGATTGGTATGATTATGACCAGGAATTGTGTATTGGTATAATCATGAATTTTAATGTTACAGATAATGGTTTGTGATTAAAGTCATCTTTGGCCCGTAGTGCACAGATGGACAGATGCTTGGCATGATCATGACCACTGGTGATATAAACGAATATCTTTGGCCCGTAGTGCATAGATAATTCGTTGTTTTGAAATAATTATTGATTAGTGTTACAGGGATAAAATACTGATGATATACTTTTAAATCACGGAAGATAGTAGACATCATGTTCTACTTGACTCTTCTAATGGATTGTTATTTCCGCTGCAGTTGTTGATCTAAAACTTGTTGTCTATTGTATTCTATCAAATTTTTCACTATTGAGGACTAAGAATAATTTATTCTTCATTATCTTAGTCTTAATATTCTTTATTGGTCTGGTTGAGCTCACCATTTTCTTTCATTGTTCTCTTCAGGAAATGAGAATATAGTTGGGACTAGTCGGGGAATAGAGTGATGGTCCGAGATAGTCTATAGCAGTCTTCGTGATAGTGTGACAATATTTGTAATGAGAACTTTATTTGAGTGTGGATATTGTGTACAGAAAATATTTGTATTAAAACTCACAGTATGTGTGGTCGTATTTTTCTCAACAGTTAGTTGTAAATAAGAAAATTATATTTGAATTTTTTTGTATGTATTTGACGACTCAAAATGGGTTGTGTGGACCTATTTTGGGGGCATCACAAGTGCAATTAGAAATATGAAAAACCAAAAAAGACACCAGACCATATAAAGAAAATAAAAAGACAAATAGTTGACTTTGGGAATGATTTGGAAGAAGATATCGAAGTTAACTCGATGAGAGATAAGACTAGAATAAAATAAGAGAGAAGATATTCAGTATAAAGAGCAAGACAGAAGATGCAAAGAGTTTCAGGGATTCCAGTCGAGCGTCATCGGTCTTTATCTTAAGCTATCCAATCAACGATATCCATTCATTTTCTGATGGCACCAGATCCATTCTTTTCTCATCACCGCCGTCATTTTCTCATGGTTCCGTTTTCCTTGATCGAATCAGAGGTCTGCACTTTTCTATTTTTCTTATTTTTAATTCAGTTCTTCGCTTTATCTCTTTTTATGTTCTCGATGATGACCTCTGTTTTTACATTTATATTGTTTCCGCTGCTTTATTTTTTGATTTTCTTCCACGATCTGTGTAATACCCGGTAAAAAAATTAATAAATAAATATTGCATAATAAAAATTATTTTATTTTAAAACATATTAATTGGACTTTGTCATTTATGTTGGGTCAAACTAGTTATTTAATTTGTGTGGGCTAATAAATATTAATAAGTGATGGGTAAATTAATTTAGTACAATTTGGGCCTTAAAATTAATTGGGCTTTAAACTAAGTGGGTTTAATTTTTAATTGTGTAAATTTAAAGTTATATTAAAATTTGGAGAGTTAATAATTATATTATATTAATTAATAAAATATTTCCTTTTAGTGAATAAATGTCTAAAACCTAATCTTGTTTTTTTATTATACAACTTGAGAAAGAGAATAAGATAGAGCAGCCACAGCACTATTATTGTTCCCGCAGGGACTGCGCATAATGAAGGTTGGGTAGCATTTAGGAACATTTTGGGAGAAATACATGAGGCATCAATCCTTTTCATAATGCCCAATCAGAAAAATTCTAGAGTGCACAAAACATTTGGTTGGGCTTTCAGATGATGTAGGGGTTGGCTTTATATCAGGGCCGATCACAAGAGATTCTTCTTTGGTCTTGGGAGCAACAATAGGGGGCATTTCTTAAGAATATCTGAGGTGGCAGGTTCGGATAGCTCCTCCGTCATTCTCCCTCTATCAGGGCTGAAGCAATTGTATGAAATGGTGGGTCAGTTTGTAGAGATTAGCAAAGATGGAATAGAAGGAATGGCTGGTGGTGCAAATGTTAGAACAATAGTCATGATTATCCCACATCTGACGGTACTGCAATGTTGATTTTATTTATTTATTAACAAATCCAAGACTACATCCACGTTATGGATTTAGCAGATGGCCACGTCACTGCAGTTAGGAAGCTTTTCACTGTGGTTAATATAAATTGTATTGCCAGTAACCTAGGGACTGGTGGTGGTAGATCTGTGCTCGAAATGGTTTCTGCATTTGAGAAAGTCTCTATAAAGATCGAATTGAGGAGGTCTAGCAGTGTGATATTTGTGTTCAGTGAATTATTTCAGTATTAAATTCAGGTACGGATTCCGTACTCTTTCAGCGATACCTTTGTTAAATTTGATTTGTTCGTTTTGTTCCTCGTTTCGAATTTCTGTTATTATTTCACATAATTGTTTCTTGTGAAATTGATATATTTATTTCATTTTGGAGTTGACACATTGGACTCGTAATTGTACTCTTTGAATGAGGTTATCTTGTCTAATATTTATTTTGATAATTGTAGAGCGGTACATGTTGCTATCTTCTTTTTGAAACCTTGTGACTATAATTTGATTTGGTTCAATATGTACATATAGAACCCTTTTGTTGGTATTATGTCGCATGTGTTGTGACATGATATTTTTGTTAGAATATACCGTAGGGTATACTTGAGATATAACCACCTGTGGGGGTACCACAGGCATGTCGTATTGGAACGAGAGGCATGACACTTTCCGTGGCGGTGTGATTAGTCCACGGCGTCTCTGTTTTGGGCTCCAGAGGAAGTGGGCCATTAGGTGTTTTGTTGTGGGAGGCGTATGGGTTAACCCTAGTTTTCTGTTCTGCAGATTGGTGATGTTGTGCCAAACACACCTATCTGATTTGCATACATTTGGATTCGCGGTCCAATGTGTGATTTGCCTGTGTGGCATTATTTTGACTTGCCTGTGTGGCATGGTTTTGACTTGCCTGTGTGGCATCATTTGACTTGCCTGTGTGGCATGGTTTTGACTTGCCTATGTGGCATTATTTTGACTTGCCTGTGTGACATTATTTTGACTTGCGTATGTGGCAAGGTATATTTCTGATCTCAATCGGTATGAAATAACCCCAGCCATTTGTTTCAGCCTATTATTTTATTGTATTAGTTGATGGCTTCTGTTCAGTTCAATTCATCGGATTAGGTACTTTAGTTCGTTATTTCTTTAATCTTCTGTCTGTTTCATTATTTCTGTTGGTTCAAATATATTCTATTCAAATCTTCAGAGATTTTATTTTTGTTAGAGGCAATATTTTGTCTCAGTTGATTTTGTATTTTAGTTGTATATCTTTTGTATCTTTATATCCATACTGGGCAATTGGCTCATGCTGTGTTTTTCTTCCGGCAGGTTTGCAGGGGTGATTCAGGGTTAGCTAGTGTGATGAGAGAGTTGCCTTTGACCATCTAGGTTGTTTTAAATTTTAAGTTTTGATTATTTTGACTCTATTTGGAGAATTGTATTTAGTACGCTATTAATGGATCACCACTATTAATGTTTTGCGGGTTATTAGTGCTCTGTTTTCTTATTTTGAGGTTTGTTGTGCTTTGCACGTGACCTCCCTTTCCTTTTCGGGAAGGGGTGTTACAGAGATGGTATCAAAGCTTAGGTTCTTTCTTGTAGAAAACCTATTTAGGTTTGACCTGTGAGTTGTGGGTAGACCATTGGGTAGACATAAGAGTTTGATTCGATTTTGTTCTTTGTTTGGTTGGTCTCTATTTTGACTAACTGTCGATTTCTTTTGATTTGTAGTTGATTTGAGGAAAGTGGAATAATTTAGTAAGGTGATTGAGCAAGGATATTGGTTAAGAATTGTGATTTAATCATTGAGGTGAATAAAGTTATACTTTGTATAGATAAGAAGTGATCTTATACGGGATGCGATTATGATGTGAGTATTTGTATCGACAAGTATTTAATTTTGGAAAATTATTTGTTAATCATTTTTTTGTGGCAATTATTATGATCGTTGAATTGAGGATTTGATTCGAGTTAGGTTTTGATTTATGTTAAGATTGTGGATAATTTTTGGTTTGTGTATTGATGGCATATTATGATAAAGTGAAAACTATTAAGTATCGAGGATTTCTTGTAATTTGAGTGTTGATATTCGAGGTAATTAGATTAATCATTGGAGTTAATAATCAATTTTGTGGCTATTTTCTAGTGGGATATTGGAGTTATGTCTTATGAAGTTTCTTTGTGATACTATAGGGAGACATTGAAATTTATTTGATTAAGGTTTGCACTAAGAGAATGATTGATTTATTGAATGATTAGATAGTAAGTGATGAATCTTTAAGAGATTTTGAATGCTATAGTTTGCTGATTCAGATAGTAGGATATATGATTTGGAGTTTGGTATGGTGATGAAAAGATCTTAGGGTAATATATTTTGGTATTATTATATTTGAGAACTAATTTTATTTGAGGTTATGATATTTTAAAATTCTTGAGGACTTAGTGAGAGTTGGTGATATAATTTAAGTTGTTTTGTTTATCTGATGCTCTTAGAGTTTTGCATGAATATATGTAAAATTAAATAAAAATAATTTGTTAATAATTTTTTTGTCATGTGGGGAACATAAACGTTTTATGAATTAAAAATAATTTTAAATATTTTGGGTATTCGAAACGAATTTAGATGAAGAGAATTTTTTTGTGATTTTGAATTATTTTCCGAAGAGTAAGTTTACAAGAATGAAACTCAAATATATTAGTGACGGCCCGCACCAACAGTGGTTCATGTGATTTAACGCGAAGAACCTTACCAAGGCTTGACGCGGTAGCCGGCGAATCTTTTACGAGTACATGGATAATTGTGTGGACCTATGGACTTACCAGGCTTGATCGTTACAAATGGCGGCGCTACGTCGTAACTAAATTATTATTTTTTGTGGCTTATTGAATTCCGAGGACGAAATTATTTTAAAGAGGTGAAATATGTAATAACCCATGTTTTTTTATAATTAAATATTATTTGATTTTATTTTATACAATTGTATTTAAATTTGGAAAAGGTAAGTGACTATTTTTTTTCTTTTCTCCCTTGTTTTGTTTGGAAAGTTAAATTGTCTTTGTAGATAATTAAATAATGGATTAAATTAAAAATGAGGAGTCCATTAGAGTTTTGGTAGCTCTTATATTGAGTTATATTTATTTAAAGAGTGAAGTTGTAACTTTAATCATATTATAATTTGATTAGTTGAATTTTTGAGTAGAATACTTATACACGCTGCAGTCCATTGGAAAATTATAATTAATTCATTGATGTCGGAATTGAGTGAATCCAAATCAGGTTCCTTCAATTTTTTTTCGTCCTTTACAATTTTGAAGAAGTAAGAAACTTGAGGTAATGTTAGATTGTCAAGAGCGGGGTATGAGGAGGAAGACAATCCCATTTGTTAAAATTTTGAGGAAAAGAAAATAAAATATCCAGAGCGGGAAGCCACTTGGGAGATAGAGGAGTCTATTCGAGCGGAGTATCCGCATCTTTTTGATAATTAGGTACTTTCCATTCTTTTGATTCCGGGGCCGGAATCCTTTTTAAGGGGTAGGTGATGTAATACCCGGTAAAAAAATTAATAAATAAATATTGCATAATAAAAATTATTTTATTTTAAAACATATTAATTGGACTTTGTCATTTATGTTGGGTCAAACTAGTTATTTAATTTGTGTGGGCTAATAAATATTAATAAGTGATGGGTAAATTAATTTAGTACAATTTGAGCCTTAAAATTAATTGGGCTTTAAACTAAGTGGGTTTAATTTTTAATTGTGTAATTTTAAAGTTCTATTAAAATTTGGAGAGTTAATAATTATATTATATTAATTAATAAAATATTTTCTTTTAATGAATAAATGTCTAAAACCTAATCTTGTTTTTTTATTATACAACTTGAGAAAGAGAATAAGATAGAGCAGCCGCAGTACTATTATTGTTCCCGCAGGGACTGCGCATAATGAAGGTTGGGCAGCATTTAGGAACATTTTGGGAGAAATACATGAGGCATCAATCCTTTTCATCATGCCGAATCAGAAAAATTCTGAGTGCTCAAAACATTTGGTTGGGCTTTCAGATGATGTAGGGGTTGGCTTTATATCAGGGCCGATCAAAAGAGATTCTTCTTTGGTCTTGGGAGCAACAATAGGGGGCATTTCTTAAGAATATCTGAGGTGGCAGGTTCGGATAGCTCCTCCGTCATTCTCCCTCTGTCAGGGCTGAAGCAATTGTATGAAATGGTGGGTCAGTTTGTAGAGATTACCAAAGATGGAATAGAAGGAATGGCTGGTGGTGCAAACGTTAGAACAATAGTCATGATTATCCCACATCTGACGGTACTGCAATGTTGATTTTATTTATTTATTAACAAATCCGAGACTACATCCACGTTATGGATTTAGCAGATGACCACGTCACTTCAGTTAGGAAGCTTTTCACTGTGGTTAATATAGATTGTATTGCCAGTAACCTAGGGACTGGTGGTGGTAGATCTGTGCTCGAAATGGTTTCTGCATTAGAGAAAGTCTCTATAAAGATCGAATTGAGGAGATCTAGCAGTGTGATATTTGTGTTCAGTGAATTATTTCAGTATTAAATTAAGGTACGGATTCCGTACTCTTTCAGCGATACCTTTGTTAAATTTGATTTGTTCGTTTTGTTCCTCGTTTCGAATTTTTGTTATTATTTCACATAATTGTTTCTTGTGAAATTGATATATTTATTTCATTTTGGAGTTGACACATTGGACTCGTAATTGTACTCTTTGAATGAGGTTATCTTGTCTAATATTTATTTTGATAATTGTAGAGCGGTACATGTTGCTATCTTCTTTTTGAAACCTTGTGACTATAATTTGATTTGGTTCAATATGTACATATAGAACCCTTTTGTTGGTATTATGTCGCATGTGTTGTGACATGATATTTTTGTTAGAATATACCGTAGGGTATACCTGAGCTATAACCACCTGTGGGGGTACCACAGGCATGTCGTCTTGGCACGAGAGGCATGACACTTTCCGTGGCGGTGTGATTAGTCCACGGCGTCTCCGTTTTGGGCTCCGGAGGAAGTGGGTCATTTGGTGTTTTGTTGTGGGAGGCGTATGGGTTAACCCTAGTTTTCTGTTCTGCGAATTGGTGATGTTGTGCCAAACACACCTATCCGATTTGCATACATTTGGATTCGTGGTCCAATGTGTGATTTACTTGTGTGGCATTATTTTGATTTGCCTGTGTGGCATGGTTTTGACTTGCCTGTGTGGCATCATTTGACTTGCCTGTGTGGCATGGTTTTGACTTGCTTATGTGGCATTATTTTGACTTGCCTGTGTGGCATTATTTTGACTTGCCTATACGGCAAGGTATATTTCTGATCTCAATCGGTATGAAATAACCCCAGCCATTTGTTTCAGCCTATTATTTTATTTTATTAGTTGCTGGCTTCTGTTCAGTTCAATTCATCGGATTAGTTACTTCAGTTCGTTATTTCTTTAATCTTCTGTCTATTTCATTAATTCTGTTGGTTCAAATATATTCTATTCAAATCTTCAGAGATTTTATTTTTGTTAGAGGCAATATTTTGTCTCAGTTGATTTTGTATTTTAGTTGTATATCTTTTGTATCTTTATATCCATACTGGGCAATTGGCTCATGCTGTGTTTTTCTTCCGGTAGATTTGCAGGGGTGATTCAGGGTTAGCTAGTGTGATGAGAGAGTTGCCTTTGACCATCTAGGTTGTTTCAAATTTTGTAACGCCCCCAAAATAGGTCCATTCAATCCAACTCATTCTGAGTCGCCAAATACATGGTACAGAAAACAACTACAACTTTATTACAACAATTGTCGTGCAAAATACAACAACACATATACTATGAGTTTGGATACAAATATATACCAAATGTGACACATGTCCCAACCGTGGACAACACCTCACAGTGACACCTTACATAAAGGTATAGTCAAAAACTATTTTAGAAACTAAAATCTTTGGGAAGTGCTCAAGGAAACCTTTGTACATGGGAGGTCATGCTTCTAGGTTATGATAGATATCATATGCCCACAGAATTATCCTTGGTTGACCCAATATACCCCAAAGAAAAATGAGAAGATTACTATCATATTCTTCCCAATGGCGAGTCTTCTCTTGATTTATCATTATCTCCACTGTCTCAAATTGAGAATTATACTTCAAATAAATACCAAGATTTTATAGGTAGTGCTCGTAAATATACTAAGCAAGTCGATGAGCACAACCCTGTCTTATGATGACACGAGGTTGTATGTCATTAGACATCTTGTATGAAAGTGGCAAAACATCCTTCCAACGTTGGGTTTGCCTCTCCCTATATGATTCACCAAAAATAACTACTAAAAGATGTATACAACACACTTGTCTATACTGTTTAGGGAGAACTCCACAGCTAGAAACCACCGTTCTATTCCCCTGTTACCCCCGCTTGACCCAGGTACACTCTTATTACCTGAAAGAAATTGTAAAGCAAAAGGGTGAACACAACTAGCTCAGTAAAGAATATCATGACTAAAGATAATTAAATTATCAATAGCCTTCATCAATAATAAATCAGAGATCTAGAACATATGGTAGATGATAAAAATTTTCAACCATAGTTGCAGCGGAACGAGCAATCCATTAGAAGAGTCAACTAGACTATAAAGTCTATTATCTTCTCCATGTTAAAAATCCACCAACAATGTTTTATCCCTGTAACATCAATCAACAATTCTGGTCCACAATCATATGAATAACTCATAATCATAATTGTAGTTCTAAATTCCTCTTCTCATCCAGGACGAAGATAATTTTCATCACCTATCTTTACCTGAAACATCAAAGATCATGGTTATACCAAATCACATTATATGCTCATAATCATACTAATAATTTCATCTTTGCACTACGGCCAAAGACATTCATTTGTATCACCAGTTGGTCATGTTCATCTCAACACATGTTTTATTTTTGCACTACAGTCCAAAGATATTCCTCAACAATTCATCTTTGCACTACAGGCCAAATATATTCATCAACAGTTCATATTTGCACTACAGGCCAAATATATTATTATCTCAAAAAAATATATAATCATTTCAGAATTTATATAAACAATAATTATAACCATGTTGATTCATTTCACCTTTGCACTTAAGCTAAAGATATTCAATTACAAATTCAATGGTCATGATCATACCAGTCAACAATTCAACTTTGCACTACTGGCCAAAGAGAACCCATAGTCATGATCATACCAAAAATCTACCCATCTTTACACTCAAGTCAAAGAGAAATATCATCATTAGGGTTATAAAAATGTTATATATGATAATAAAAATAATATGATCAACATATAGTTTTAATCTCAAGAGTAATATTCATAAATCAACTATAATTTGGTTAGAAAAAGAAACCAATTTTGTCGTGAATAGTACCCATGAATAGTAACTCGTGAATAGTAACTCATGAATAGTAACTCGTGAATAGTAACCCCGACATGAAAAAGGTAAAAATTTCACAATAAAATCCATACTAATATTTCGGTATAATGATATTAAAAGAATAATATTTCTTAAGCTTATAAACAATTTATTTTAATTGTTTACACTTTACTAAATAATGTATTTAATCATCTTAAAATACCAAACTCATAAGATTTAATCACCAAATAACCAAAACCCTCATCAAAAATCTGCATATACCTCATATAGGATTCTCAAGCTATAAAATCCTATTTTCCAATTTTCTTACTTCACATAACATATTTAATTCATTTATTCATAACTAGTCCATTTTCATGAAAAATACCAAATCAGTTCTAAAAATATTTCTTTTCTGAGATTTAGCAGAATATAGTCCCATATTGAACATATATTTTTCTTAAAATTTTTAAAATTTATTTACTATTTTTCATATGGCCAAAACTGCTGAATATTTAGACATTTATCATAAATTGTACTTTTATCCAAAAATTCTAAAATTCACAGAGTACACTGATATTATATAGATGTACTCACAATAAAAATTTCATAAATTTTGAAGTTAACCACAAAGAGTTATAAGCGGTTACTTTTAAAATAGTCTTTTCCCGTAAAATTCATAACTCTTAATCTATACATCCAAAAATCACCATTTTTTGGACACAGTCAATAAAACTCATCAAAATATCATTTCAAATTTTTCCAGAATTTTCTGAAGGTCAGAAGAAGTATGAACTGAAAAACATAATAACCCTTAAAATCCCTTACTATCCCTTACCTCAAAAGAGCAGTACTTCTGACTGGATATCGGATATGACGCTGAAGAAAACTTGCACTGATGAATATCAACTCACCAAGTATCTAAATACTCACTCAAATATGCTTGATAATCTAAAGAGAAAAAAAACTTGTTTCTGGTGTGATTTTCAATTCTAACATAAGCACCTTATTTATAGGAAAATGCTAGAACGCCAAAGGAGACTAAAATAATAAAATATTATTATTTATCTTCTTTCTACGCACCAACCATGACCAGCCTCCATGCTTGAACCAAGAATTCTAGCACATGCTCTCTTACACCAACCAAAAAGTGGGGCCCACCTTCTAGAATTTTCCACTCAAAACATTTATAAAAACAATTTCTGAATCAGTCACATCTTAAAATTCATAACAAATCATACGTTAATTTTTAACGGTTCAAAATTTGTGGACATATACTCAACTCATATATGTATAACATATCCAAAAAATACAACGATCCAACGGTCGGATCAAAAATTATAAGTCATGTAATATATCTCAAGAACACTGATTATCGGATTATAAATCCTTCGGACCAGTTTCATTCAAAAATTCACCACGAAATATCCACAAAGAATTTTTGGGTGATTCCAAATTTTACGGTTAGTTTACTTCCAGGGCTTTCTTTTGATATATGGCTCATCTCCTAACTCATTATACACAAAGAGTTATGGATTTTACAAAATCAAGTAATAAACTAATTTTTCTGAAAATCCCATATTTTGTTCTCCATTTTGATAAAATACTAATAAAACACCTCATCATTAATTCCTTCATTTATAACCACATAAATAAATCCATCATTTATATCCACATAAAATAAATATTTCCTTATCATATGAATCAATAATTAATTATTCACAAATAATATTACAGAATCACATTTATGACAACCAGGCCGTTCCCAGGAAAGAGGGGGCTTTCCAATAAAAATTTCTCCTTACTGGCGCGCAATTAGGTGATCAAACCTCTCTTTGACAGAAATTTCTAGACATTGCCAATAATGTTATCTAATAATATTATTCAAATAATACGAATTATTGATCTGATAATGAGAAATATTGTGCAGTGACAATTATTGAAACAACAATAATATAATATATCAAAGCAGCAATTATTGAATCAATAAAATAAAATATTGAACAGTAATTACTGTAACAATTATTGAGTAGTGTCTTCTTACGTAAGAATCAATAATTCAAAAATACTTTGTAATACCGTGTGTTACTGTGCAACAACGTGTATTACTTTATTTTACTAACCGGGTATTCCAACAGTGTTAACGGTAACGTTTACGCCGTTATTTATAAAAACTTAATTTTGTCGTTTTCTTCATCTGACAGTTATTCTGTTATGGGGCCCACAAATGGCTGCGCCGGTCGTACGAATATTCCCCGACAGAAAGAATATTCCACGACCAAACGAATATTCCCCGACAACAATGAATATTTTATAACCACTTGTGTATTTTGAAAAAAATTCATATATCACCCTTAACTTAACTTTTATCAATTTAACCATTTACTGAATAGTAATTATAAGAAAAATTGAATATTTTTATTTCATAAAATTCGGGGTCTTACAAACTACTCCTGTAGTTGGACCTTTAACTCCTGAAGTTCAATAGGAGCCATTCGATATGAGGTTTTAAAAATGGGCTTTGTACGAGGTTCAAGGTCAATAAAGAATTCAACTTCACGTTCTGGGGCTAGACCGGGAAGTTCTTTAGGTAATACGTCAGAAAATTCACTAACAATAGAAATACTATTCAAATCTGACGTGTTTTTGTTCAAGTCTGTGACATGGGCTAAGAAATCTTGACATCCGTTTTTCAATAAACGAATAGCTTTATGGCTTGATATGACAGTGATTGACTTTAGTGGTTTGGTTATTTGAATTCGCATAACAGGTTGGTTAGGAATATAAAAACTAACAACCTTACGAAAATAATCAATTTTAGCATGATGAGTGATTAACCAATCAATCCCTAAAATCACATCAAATGCAAGTATTTTCAACGAAATAAGATCAGCAGGTAATGTGATGTTACCAACTTGAATCAAGCAAGATTTTATAAACAGTAGACATAATGAAAGTTTCTCCTAACGGAGTCTCAACAGATAAGTGAAGGACTAATTTCTCCGGAGTCAAGTTCAAACGTTGAGCACAAACATGAGAGATAAAAGAATGGGTAGAATCGGTATCTAATAAGGTATAAACTTTGTAAGAGTTTATGATTAGTTTACTCGTGATCATCTCATTTGGGTTCCTCGTGTTTTGGGTAGTCACGTTAAATGCCCTTCCAGGAACCACCGACTTTGAATTGTCTAAGACAGCCTTTAGAGTCACCATCCCCATTGAACTTGGTTTCACAACAAGACAATCTCTAGCTATATGACATTCCTTTCCATAGTTATAACATACCTTGGATTGTTGTGGACAGTTTGGGCTGATGTGTCCCTCTTTCCCGCATTTATAACAAACTACCGGTGCTCGTTCTCCTCCCCTAGAAATAGTGGATGTTGGTGCTGACGTCTTCATGTTATCATTGTTGTACCTTATCTTTTTAAAATCTCCCCTCGACTCGCTTCTTCTACCATCATGGCCACGATTACCACCAGAGTGGTTACCACTTTTGTCCGAATTTTTTCCTCCACGCTGGTTGTCATTGCTCTGATGATCGCTGCCACCGGTATGACCCTGGTTGTGGTTCCTTGGTTGAACATACTTATTATCTCGCTCTAATAATTGAGCTATGTTTACAACATCTGAATATAAAGAAAATTTATGAGAGATAAGATATTGACGAATATCAGGTTTTTGACCTCTCAGAAACATCCGCGTCATTCGTTCCTCATTCTCTACCAAATGAGGTGCAAACCTGGATAACTCTGCAAACTTCACCTCGTACTAGGACGCCGTCATGTTATTTTGTTCCAGTCCAATAAACTCTACCTCCTTCATATGACGAATACTTTCAGGAAAGTACTTGTCGTTAAATAGTTTCTAAAACGTTTCCCAAGACATGTTGAGTGCGGCTGGCTGGGTACGCTTCACAGACTCCCACCAGTAGTTTGCCTCACCACAGAATATAAAGGTGGCGAATAGAACCTTTTGTTCCTCCGTGCATCCCAAGACATTGAATATCTTGGTAATTTGCTTGACACATATTTTTTCCTTAATCAGATCCGGCTTTCCCATAAATTCTGGTGGTCCCAACTCTTTGAACTGCTTGGCAATGACAAGCCGCGCATTGCTATCATTTCCACTCGTATTTTGTACACAAGTCTCCCTCGTCTGATTTTGCATGAACTGTAAAAAGCTTCTAAATATCCCATCATTCATAATTTGTTCGGTAGTGTTGTTTACATGAGGAATATTGCCTTCATATTGCACGTTCCCCTGGTTGGTTATTAAAGGTGTCTCCATGGTCTCATTCAATCCATTGTTAATATTTCCAGCTGCCATTTTCAAATACTTCCACAAAACAAGGGTTAATTAACAAATTAACATATCACATATTAACCATATGCTCCGACGTACTGACCAACCAAATAAGCTTAGGTATGACACATTAGCGAAGGATTACTCGCCTCTCCCCTCCTAGTTCTATTCCCCGATCTCTGCCAGAGACCATATCCCTAAGCTTTGATACCAACTGTGACGCCCCCAAAACAGGTATACATCACCCATCTTGAGTCGCCAAATACATAGTACAAATTTCAAATACAACTTAATTATACAACAATCGTGTAAAATACGACAAATCATAATTTAAGAGTTTTAATAAGAATATTGTCATCTAGACAATATCCACACTCAATGGAGTCCTCATTACATTTATTGTCATACTATTTAATAGAATAGTGAGGACTACTAATGCTATCATCTGGACCGTCACTCCGTTTCCCTACTAGTCCCTGCTACGTTCTCATTTCCTGAAGAGGACAATGAAAGCAAAAGGGTGAGCTCAACTAGCCCAGTAAGAAATATTATGACTAAGATAATGCAGAATAATTTATCGTTAGCCGTCAACAGTGTTAAACTGATAAAATATAACAAACATCAAGTTTAAGTGCAGCAGAAGAAACAATCCATTAGAAGAGTCAAGTAGAGAATAAAATCTACTGTCTTCTATGATTTAAAAGGTTTTTCATTACTTTTATCGCTGAGACTCAACTTAATAAATAATCCACATCATCCATGCACTACGGCCAAGGATATTCATTAGTATCACGACCACAAATTATCTATGCACTACGGGTCAAGGATATTCGTGTATTCATCAATGGTCATGATCATGCCAACAACTGTCCATCAATGCACTACGGGCCAATGAGGACTTTTACCACATCATTTGTAACATTACGATTATGATTATACCGAATGATCCCTGGTCATAATCATACCAAGTCCATCTATGCACTACAGGCCATAGATGACTTTCAACAAAATATAAACATGAGGATGATGACAATGATATAAGAATTCAATAAAACAAGTTCAAGAATTATTTTATCCAGGAAATAATAACGTCTAAATTGTCAACATGATACTTCTTTGTAGAGTAAAACTCAAGAATGCTTAGAAGAATATTTCCATGAAAAGATACTGGATGAAGCGCAAATATCAATGATATTCCACTAATTTCATGTAGTATAGAAGTCAAAACTTTAACCAACTAAGTATAATAACGAATGGAATAACAAAAGAAATCACCAGGCATGCGATAGACCGCACAGACAGGTTATTCCAACAGAATAATAAATAACGGAACCAGGCCATGCGTAAACGCACAAACAGGATATTTTGACAGAATAATAAATAATGGAACCAGGTCCGGCGTAAACGCACAGACAGGGTATTCCGACAGAATAATAAAGAACGGAATATTAGAAGAATTTTACCATGTATGCGGTACTTCACATAAACAGGTTATTCCAACATAATAATAAGAATGGAATAACAGAAGAATTTCACCATGTATGCGGTACTTCGCATATACAGGTTATTTCAACAGAATAATAACGAATGGAATAACAAAAGCTCTCTTCATGGATACGAAAGAAATAATACCCCTTACCTTAGAAAGAAACTGGATACTGGAGTAGTGAGGTAGCAAACTTCTCTTCTTCTTTCTCTCTATAATAAATGCTCTATAGATTGAGTGAATTGGTGAAGAATAATGAAGAAATGAGCTTCTATTTATAAGAAAATATAGTTTCGATAATTGCACGTTTTGGGGCTCAGAATATTACAGTATAATGCCTTCCTCTTTTCCTTTATTTTTAATTTAGTCCTACAAGTATTATCAAACTTGCATCAACTCTCCTAATAGTAAATAATATGAATCAATAGTTCAATCATGTGAATCAATAGTATAATCATGTGAAAAAATACGAATTACAGTATAGTACCTCCATCTATACCTCCATTTTTAACTTAGTCATGCAAGTATTATCAATCTTGCACTAACTCCCCTAAATAGTACATGAATGTGATTCAATAGTACACACATGTGAACAAATAGTTATATAAGCATGTGAATTAGTAGCAATTAATTGCTCATTTATCCGATAAATTACCCGATTTATCAATATAACCCCCAGACATCAAATATCATCAGAATAGATGTCGATTTCCACTAACACTAATAATCCCAACATAATGGAACTATCAAATTCATCTTTAATCAACACGAACTTATTCATCATTAATATTATAACTCATAATATTTAACAACCAGGTCGTTTCCAAGAAAGAGGGGGCTTTCCGATAAGGATTTCTTCTTATTGGCGCGCAATTAGGTGACCAAACCTCTCCTTGACAGAACTTCTAGACATTGTAAATATTGCAATTTAATAATATGAATAACGTTGTCGTCTCAATTATTGATTTAATAATATATCATATAATGCAGATGATACTGTGACAATAATTGAATTAATAATATGAGATATATGATGCAGCAATTACTATAGCAATAATTGAGTATAACTGAGTGACTTCTCACGTAAGCATCAATAACTAATACTGTGTGCTACTATGCAACCACGCGTATTACCGTACTTTTACTATCGGGAAATTCAACAGTTTTAACGGTATTACTTTCGTTGTTATTTTTATAAAAAGATAATTCTGTCGTTTTCTTACTACGACAATACTTCTGTTGTGGGGTCCACCAATGATTGTACCGTCGTACGAATATTTCCTGTTAAAACGAATATTCCCCGACCAATCGAATATAATATAACAACTTGCTTACTTTGCAAAACTTGTAAATAATACCCACAACTATAACATTATATCATATCCACACCATAATATTCAAAAATATATTTCGAGAAAATTTAATCTTTATTTATAAAAGTTGGGGTCTTACAGTATACATCACTCATTCTGAGTCTCCAAATACATGGTACAGAAATAAATACAACTTCAGTAATATAATTATCGTGCAAAATACGACAACACATATACTGTGAGTTTAAATACAAATATTGTCTAATAGATAGTATACAAACTCAAAAGGAGTCCTCATTACAATTATTGATACAATATTTTACAAAAATTGTGAGGACTGCTTAAATAACTTTCTAGAACCATCACTCTATACCCCGACTAGTACCTGCTATATTCTTACCTCTTGAGAAGAAAAATGGAACAAAAAGGAAAAGATTGAGCTCAACTAGTCCAGTAAAAAATATTATGACTAAGATAATATACAAAAAATTATCATTAGTCTTCAATAGGGAAAAATCTGATAGAATATCATAGACAACAAGTTTTAGATCAACAACTGCAGCAGAAACAACAATCCATTAGAAGAGTCAAGTAGATAATGAATTCTACTAACTTCTAAGATTTAAAAGTTCATCGTCAATATTTTATCCTTGTAACATCAATCAATATACATCTTGAATCAAATATTTATCTTTGCACTACAGGCCAAAGATATCATTTGTATCACCAGTTGGCCATGTTCATCTCAACACCTATTCATCTTTGCACTACGGGCCAAAGATATTCATCAGTTAATCATTTATCTTTGCACTACAGGCCAAAGATATTCAGTAATATCATCATTTAGGACCGAGGATGATGAAAAATATCTTAAAGAAAACGAATCCAATGAGACAAAAGAATAAACATTAGGGATTCGTATTACAGTTTATCCAAGTTCAATAATACTCCGTAATAACTAATTTTGAAGCAGAATTCAAAAATAATGATCAAAACATGGATACAATCAAACATAGTAATCATAATAGACATCTTGGACAAAAATAAGAAAATTTTATTTTTTCTGTTAATAGTGTCGTATTCATCAATAGTGTTGTATGCATAAATAGTGACGTATACGTGAATAGTAATCCCGACATAAAAGGTAGAATTTCCACAAGAAAACTCATACTTCGTGAATAGTACTCGTGAATAGTGTCGTATACGTGAATAGTAACCTCGATATGAAAAGGTAAAATTTTCATAATAAAATTCATACCAATATTTCTGTACAATGATATTGAAAGAATAACATCATTTATGAAGAAAATAACATCCCTTACCTCAAAATAACAGTACTTCTGATCGGAATATCGGATGTAAAGCCGAAGGAAACTTGCACTGAATAGCAACTCACAAAGTATCAAATACTCACAAAATACGCTTGATAATATATATATATATATATAGAGAGAGAGAAAAAAATAAACTTGTTTCTGGTGTGATTTTCAATTCTAACTAAGCACCCTATTTATAGAAAAATGCTTAGAACGCCAAATGAGACTAAATTAATAAAATATTAATTTCCAAAATTCAAGCACGCTACTTTTAATCAGATTTCAGCACACCACAGTGGGGTCCACCAAAATCAGCCAATTCCATACCAGCCAAAAGTGGGGTCCACCGTTGTTTTAAATAAAATAATTATTTTCCGAAACTTCAATAATTCATAATAAATAGTCTTTTATCAGAAAAATTCGAATCTCATATCTATTCCATCAATGTACTACGGGCCAATGAGAACTTTTACTACATCATTTGTAACATTACATGTCATGATTATATCGATACATAGTCATAATCATACCAATTAACAGTCCATCTATGAACTACGGGCCAAAGATGACTTTCATCACAATATAAGAATGATGATGATGACAATGATATAAGAATTTAATTAAATAAAAGCAAGGATAAATTTTAAAGATTTATAATTCAATTTATCCAGAGTTCAAGAATGTTTAAATTGTCAACATGATAACTACTTTGTGAAGTAAAATTCAAGAATAATATTGTATCAAAAATAATTTGGACAAAAAAGAAATCAATTTCTGACATGAATAGTATCCCAGGTAAATAGTATCCGAGTGAATAGTACTTCATGAATAGTACCCCGTGAATAATACTCTGGCATGAAAAGATTAAACTTTAACAAGAATATTTAGAAAAATATCATTGTGAAACGATACTAGATGAAACGCAAATTTTAAGGAGTATAGAAGTAATACTTAACAAAATGCGTGTAGAATTCGAAATCTGAAACGAAATAATATTACTTACATACTACAGAGTATGGAAGAAAATATTATTTCTTACGAATATTGAACAAAAATAATATCCCTTACCTTAAAAGGAGAGTATTTCTGACTGGTATGACAGGATATTCTTAAAGAAAACTTGCACTGTTTTCTACACTCAAAGCTTCCTTAAACTCTAAAGAAATACGCTCAATATTATAGAAGAAGAATTCTCTGATTCTGGTGTGATTTTCAATTCTAAACTAAGCATCCTATTTATAGGAGAATGACAGGATACTATTTAAGAAAAATAATCACGGACGCACAGTGCATAATAACGGGTGAACGAATTCGCAGACGAAACTTTTAAAAAATTTGATTTTACTATGTTGCACTATACAGTACTATGCAAACAATAAAATATAATATATTCTATTATATATATATATATATATATATATATATATATATATATATATATATATATATATATATATATTCACACACACGTAAGACACACACACACACACACACACATATATATATACATATATAAATATATATATATATATATATATATATATATATATATAATACCTATATATATAATATTCTACCGACAATTTTGAAAAATGAGTAAGTGGGGGTCTAAATAATACGCAAAACTTACAACAAATACTTCATAAAAATCCTCTCTATTTATCTCAAATCACTTGGCTTCTCAAAACACATTTTTAAAAATATTTATTCATTATTAATATTATAACTCACAATATTAACAATCAGATCATTCCCAGGAAAGAGGGGGTTTTCTCCTTATTGGCGAGCAATTAGGTGACCAAACCCCTTTCCTCGACAGAACTTTCGAAACATTGTCAATAATACAAATAATAATATGAATAAATTTGTCGTCTCAATTATTGATTTAATAATATAAAATATTGTGATAATAATTGAATCAATAACGTGAGAAACTATGCAGCAATTACTATGACAATAATTGAATAAAACTGAGTGACTTTTCATGTAAACATCAATAATCAAAGATATTGTACAATACCATGTGTTGCTATGCAACCACACGTATTAATGTACTTTTATCACCGGGTATTTCAACAGTTAACGGTAAAACTTTTGTCGTTATTTTTATAAAAAGGTACTCCTGTCGTTTTCTAACTCTGACATTAATTCTATTGTGGGGTCCACAAATGATTGTGCCGTCGTACGAATATTCCCTGATAAAATGAATATTCCCAATAGAATATTTTATGACAACTTGCTTACTTTGCAAAATTTGTAAATATTACCCACAACTATAACATTAAAACAAATCCACACCTTATTATTCAAAATAATATTTAGAGAAAATTAATATTTATTCATCAAAGTTGGGGTCTTACATCTAAGCTCCAAATTAACTAAACTACATGCACAAGTATATATTCAGTTTATTGTAATTGTAAAAAATTAATCAAATGCTACTTAGTTTATTTTTCCAATGATAAACTAAGTAAATGTTACTCAGTTTATGAGAACTATTATATAAATATATTATATTATTGTTACTTTACTTTATGGAGGTGTGGAACTAAGTAAATGTTACATAGTTACAGGTAGTATATTATATTATAATACTTTATTTTCATATATGGCCTTTTCATCTTAGCTTATATGGCCTTTTCATCTTTCAGGATGGTGGATGCTTGACTCTTTCCTGTTGATTTCTCTTGAGCTCCCTTTTCTGGTCTTCAGACTACAAGATTGACTATGGGCAATGATTTGTCTTGTTGTAATGGCATTTAAGAACTTAGACCAATCTGAGCAGCTATAGGTGTATATACACATTTGCCTGTACACAATATTTCCAACGTGTGAGCTCATCTCCATTTATAGGTGACTTACTACCAAACTAAGTTTACAACAATGTTTGTGCCTAGGATCATACTCAAAGCGATAAGCTTTTGAATATATCATGAGAACTTGCTTTGATACCAATTGTTAGTTCCCAGTTGGCACACGATAGATCTAGAAGGGGGGTTGAATAGATCCTTTTAATTTCAAATACTTTTCTCGTTTATTTTGTATTGCTAATAAATTATTATATGACAAACATAAGAATCTTTTCAAGTACATCGGGATAAGTAAAAGACCCCCTTCATTGATATATTCATAACCATACATACATTGTTCATAGAGTTAGTTTAGTTGTAAGCAGTTAATACATACATAGCATTTATAGCAGTTAAGTACATAATGTAAATGATAGTAATTAATGACTTAAAGTAAGAGACACAAGGGATTTTAAGTGGTTCAGAGACTCAAGCTCCTAATCCACTCTTCTGCTTTAACTAGCAGGATTTCCACTAAGGAAGGCTACTACCCTGAATCACTAAGATTCCTTCAAGGCCAGCAACTTTGGAACTTCAGTTCACTAAGAACTCTTCAAGCCCGACAGGCTTGGAACTTCATTTAGTCCCTCTGGACAAGGACCCCTCACGCCCTGGCTTTTTGTTGGTGTAGTTGTTGTTCTTGGTGCCTTGCTGCTAAGATGTCTTTAAGCTTGACCATCTTCTGTACTTAGCATCTTGGCGTGGTCCTCCTTGCATTTTGCCAGCTGATCTTCATTCTGTTAAGCTCTTCTTCATCCGATGTCAGCTGTTCACCATCACCATTTGGGTTTGCTAAGTGTTTGAGCTTTTGGTAAAATTCGTCTGGTACTTAGCATTCCCTGAACCCTTCTTGACTGGTTTGCAGTCATGGTTCTGCACTTATTCTATTTTAGCTTTTGGTTCATAGTTATTCGTAGTGCTCTGGATCTTCTTTGTGCTTTGCCACTTTTCTTAATGTTATCTTCTTATCCTTCGTGGCTCTCAGCTTGGCTGCCATCTTCAGTGGCATTCTCGTCTTTGTTGAGTGAAGCTTTAGTCTATTTGAGTCCTTCTTCAAATCTGCTTCACTTCCACCTTCATAGTCTCACTGTCACTGAGACTTATTCTGTTAAGCTCTGGTGGAACTCGTAGAGTCAACAATATAGCATTCCAACTACTCAATGATTCTGCAACTCAGAAACTTTTAATCTTTGAAGCTTTGTCTAATATATACTCCTTCCCAATTTTCCCGTTGGAATATAGTCGTTGAAGGTTATTCAAACGACTTCGTAAATCTTGAGTTATTTGATGTAGACTACAGATATGACATGACATCCCAGCTTTCATCTTTCTGACACTACATTCTACTATTTCGCCTACCCCATCAGAGATATCACTTTGATGTCTTGGGCAGGTAGTCAACTTTATTTCCTCCTTCTGATTTCTCGATTAGAACATCAGAGATTGTCCTTCTGCATCGATGTTTTCAATAAGTTATATTCGAATATCAATCTTCAGATTGAGCTGTTATCAATGCTTTAATCTTCAGATACCTGAACTCTATGATTTTGATGCAAATGTTCTTGGACCTGATCGTAGTGTGTCATGTTAAATGTTTCTCATCGACATGTTGAGACAACACTACGATCCTGAAGAGTGTTCATTGGATCTTCAATGTAGAACACATCTTTATTCTCTTGTGCAGTGCTTCAATACTTCTGTTTGCCTCGACTGATCTCAAGAACTGATAGCTTGACTCCTTATTTTGGTCTCTTCTGAATAGCAAGATACATCAGATTTGTGGCATACCCAACTCGCTTTCTCCTTGTGATCTCCCGTTCACTTATCATCAATGGACTAACCCAATGCTTAATCATGTTAGCCTTGTTCTTCATAAGTTGACCAGTATCTCTGTGTACGCTTCATCAGTTTTTGCTTTGTTTGGAAAACACTACGATCCTTGTTAATCAAAGATCATTGTCTTCTGTTCTTTTGATAGCGACTGCACTTGCTGACTTTCCTTAGTCATACCCTTTTTCTAAAGTCTTCTTCTGATCAACTTGTGGAAGACTTCATCTGAATGGCTTCAGAACTCAATCTAGATGTTGATTGGGTTGGTTCTTAGATCTTCTGTTAGCTTGCATGTCATTCGTTGAGTGCTCCTTGGTTTCCTTCAGGTGGGATATATCTTTGCAGCTCAGACTAGAGGCTTCACACTTTGGATATTCTGGGAGTGCTCATTTGTTGAGAGTCGTGTTTACTCTACGATTCTGCCTTGGCGTTGTGAGCACCTCTGTTGAAGCCTTAGTTCTGCACTCTACGATTTATCTTTGGTTGTGTAGACACTGAAACTTTGAGATCAGATCATGACACTCTATGATCTCTGACCTTAAGCTTGTAATATTCATGAACGCAATCAAATTGTAAAAATAAGCGGAAACGTGGAAAATCAGAGTTTTAAAATTTTACAAACCATATATCCGGATCATCCTTTATGCACAATTATAACGAATAAGAGTCATACCCTTGAAGATTCGAGCTTCCTCAGGTATGAGTTCACCTCCAAATCCTTTCGCGTTCAACTTGAATCAACCAGGTTTGGTTCCTTCCTTTGATCAACGTTATCCACCCAAGTGTTTGGCATCTAGAGGTGATCCACCAAGAAAGAATAATGATTCAAGAAGATGGGTGTTTGGCAAAACCCTAGTTTTTCTATCTCTAATAGAAAAAGAGCGTATTCTCCCAACTATTGGAATTACGTATGTTGTGAAAAAATCAACAACCACATCACCCATAATAAGACTCCTCTTATTTATAGATGTGGACAACCCTCCTTAACAATTAAAGAATCGTATTTTATTTTAATTAATTAAAATCCTTTAATTAATTAGCCTCCTAATCTTATTAGGAATAAATGAGAGTACTAAGATTAAATTAATTTCCAACTCTTTAGAAATTAAAATAATAATAATTGTAATAATATTAATAAGACTCCTCTTATTAATTTATATATTTAATATTTCCAAAATATTAAATAATAAATATTAAGTTATTTAATTTATTTTATCACCATAGATTAAATTAAATACACTTAACATATTATTACGATTATGTCATTAACTTCTTAAATAATTATTCTTCCTTTTATGGTGTGACCCTTTAGGTTCTCTATATTAAACCGGTTATGAATAAATCAATTAGAATAATTCTAATCTTATTTAAATAAATAAATTAAACTATTAATTTATTTAAATAAATAATATTTATTCTACAATAGGGATAAGCCTCCCTAGCGATCAACAACTTTCCAGATAATATAGATTTCAACATTAATCATAAAAGAACCTTTGAGTAAATAGTTACTGTACAATTCAATCTTTCTACCATACAATGTCCCAATTAAATATAAGACATGGAATTACTGTCAAGTCTTATTTTATTTAATTATATGTATTTTGACTCTTAAATGCACAACTCCAAATAATGCAAATTAGAAACTCCTTTCTAATTTCATTTTGCCTTGGCCAAGGACTACTAGGTTGTCATTTATCGAATCACATAAGACATTTCTCTTCTTTTACTATAAGCGGTAGATTCTTTATTAATCATACATTATCTCCATGTACAACTTATTATATCCAAGCATACCCTTTGATATACCCTAAGGGTCTTAAGGAATAAGTCAAAGTATAACTCATCATACACAAGATACTATGATGATCTCAAGTCCAAGGATCACTTGTACTCCTATCACTACAGGAATTCCTATTGACATGCAAGTAAAACTCCATTAGGTATTCCTTAGTGAGCCACATTCAGTGAACTTATTCTATAATAAGCACCTAAATACTTGCTTTAGTGTCTTCACGCAAATGATCATGAGATCAATCATCCTCATCCAATGAGCAAGCAACGTATGTACCAATCTATCTGGATTCACTAATCTCCAATTTAGTAATCCAACGATTGGGAACTATTTTAGTTTTAAGCTTTCTAAGAATTTAGATCTCATTAGAATGATCATCATCATTATTCTAAAATATAAAGCGAAGTTACTAAGTGCGACCTTCCATGTCCTAGATCAAAAAGACAAATGTATAATTTATTTATCTAGGATCATTTAAAAGTTAGCAGGATTATATATATATATATATATACGGAGAGGCTCTAAAGCGAACTTTAAAAAGCGAACCAAAGACGAACCATCGTCTTTGGTGTCTATGGCGACAGTTCGACCCGTCGCCAAAGACTACATAGCTATGGTGACGGATCGAACCGTCGTCATAGACACCAAAGACGACGGTTCGTCTTTGGTTCGCTCTTTAAGGTTCACTTTAGAGACAGACTGTATATATATATATATATATATATATATATATATATATATATATATATATATATCATGAAAACAGTTAACGAAATCATGAAAACATGATATAACATGTTATCTTGCAGAATCACAATATATATAAATAAACTGAAGTCAGCGAAATCATGAAAATAATTTATTTTAAAACCATGTTTCGCGATATTTTTTTTAAAAAATAAAATTTATACAACCAATTATGCCTAAAAAATTTGTTCTAAACACATATCAATATACATATCAAATTAAAATAATTAATAATTCACATAAAGGTTTGGCTCTAATGCCACTGTTAGGTTTGTAATATTCATGAACGCAATTAAATTGCAAAAATAAGCGAAAACCTGGAAAATCAGAGTTTTAAAATTTTACAAACCATATACCCGAATCATCCTTTATGCACAATTATTAATTAAACGAAAAGATAACGAATAAGAATCATACCCTTGAAGATTCGAGCTTCCTCAGGTACGAGTTCACCTCCAAATCCTTTCGCGTTCAATTTAAATCCACTGGGTTTGGTTCCTTCCTTTGATCAACGTTAGCCACCCAAGTGTTTGGCCTCTAGAGGTGATCCATCAAGAAAGAATAAAGATTCAAAAAGATGGGTGTTTGGCAAAACCCTAGTTTTTCTATCTCTAATAGAAAAGGAGTGTACTCTCCTAATTATTGGAATTACGTATGTTGTGAAAAAGTCAATAACCACATCACCCATAATAAGACTCGTCTTATTTATAGATGTGGACAACCCTCCTTAACAATTAAGGAATTGGATTTTATTTTAAATAATTAAAATCTTTTAATTAATTAGCATCCTAATCTTATTAGGAATAAATGAGAGTACTAATATTAAATTAATTTCCAACTCTTTAGAAATTAAAATAATAATAATTGTAATAATATTAATAAGACTCCTCTTATTAATTTATATATTTAATATTTCCAAAATATTAAATAATAAATATTAAGTTATTTAATTTATTCTATCACCATAGATTAAATTAAATACACTTAACATATTATTACGATTATGTCATTAACTTCTTAAATAATTATTCTTCCTTTTATGGTGTGACCCTTTAGGTTCTCCATATTAAACCGGTTGTGAATAAATCAATTAGAATAATTCTAATCTTATTTAAATAAATAAATTAAACTATTAATGTATTTAAATAAATAATATTTATTCTACAATAGGGATAAGCCTCCCTAGCGATCAACAACTTTCCAGATAATATAGATTTCAACATTAATCATAAAAGAACCTTTGAGTAAATAGTTACTGTACAATTTAATCTTTCCACCATACAATGTCCCAATTAAATATAAGACATGGAATTACTGTCAAGTCTTATTTTATTTAATTATATGTATTTCGACTCTTAAATCAACAACTCCAAATAATGCAAATTAGAAATTCCTTTCTAATTTTATTCTGCCTTGGCCAAGGATTACTGGGTTGCCATTTATCGAATCACATAGGACATTTCTCTTCTTTTACTAGAAGCGGTAGATTCTTTATTGATCATACATTATCTCCATGTATAACTTATTATACCCAAGCATACCCTTTGATATACCCTAAGGGTTTTAAGGAATAAGTCAAAGTATAACTCATCATACACAAGATACTATGATAATCTCAAGTCCAATGATCATTTGTACTACTATCACTACAGGAATTCCTATTGACATGCAAGTAAAATTCCATTAGGTATTCCTTAGCGAGCACAATTCAGTGAACTTATTCTCTAATAAGCACCTACATACTTGATTTAGTGTCTCCACACAAATGATCATGAGATCAATCATCCTCATCCAATGAACAAGCAACGTATGTACCAATCTATCCGGATTCACTAATCCCCAATTTAGTAATCCAACGATTGGGAACTATTTTAGTTTTAAGCTTTCTAAGAATTTAGATCTCATTAGAATGATCATCATCATTATTCTAAAATCATTGCTTAAAACTATGGGTTTATCACATATTATAAAACAGCATCATGTAGATAATTAAAAGCCTTTAATAAATTAATACTTTTTATTAATAAATGAATAAGATTGTTACAAAGTATATGTTTTATCATCAAACATGATTGGCTTGTGTGCATACTACTTTCAACTACGATTCTGCCTTGATAGCTCTCGAGTTTTCTTTGACTCTCCTGACAGACTACGATTTCTGGTGCAGTGCTCGACGATCAAACAAACCTATCTATTACATTATAAGATCAACCTAACAAGCTTGATCTTTCTATATTTATAGTCCTTGTACATCATTTCTTTTTAAGGACTTTAGAAAATTATTTTGCTTATGTAGGATCAACCTAACATAGTTGATCAATTCATTCCAAGTCCTTATACATATGTTCTTATCACCTATCAATAGACTTTAAAGTTTTTTTTAATGCAAGAATACGTGTATATTTATTCATATATATCATAATCAAATCATATATAAATAAAAATATCATTCACATGCTTATTCCTGACAGTATCCGTTCATTTTTCTATCTCCAACATTAATTATTCCTTGCTAGTTCCCACATCAATTCTTTAAATCATTTTTATTGTTATTCTCACATTCCAATAAGTATATTTCTTTCTTCAAACTCACCCACTAATTACATGCATATGTCCATACATGCAAACTGTCCACATTTGTTGATATTAATTTTTAGCTACTTTATCATTTTTGTTGTTTTTCTCACATTCTAATAAGTATATGAGAGATAAAGTGATATAACAATAAATTATTTTTCAATGTAAACCTTTTATCATTTCTTAAGTTTCCAACAAAAGTTGACTAAAAATATTATGAGGGTATAAGTGGAAAAACATGATAAAAATAGTTACTAATATAGAAATAGAATATTTATTAAGGAACATCATAAAAAGGAAATTAAGAAGTTTAATACGAGATGGAGGGAGTAGTACTTAGTTGTTATATTATATTATTTTTTAATTTAATCTTACATTATATTGATTATAATTGTGACAATCCCAAAATAGGTCCATTCCATCCGACCTATTCTGAGTCGCCAAATACATGGTACAGAAAATAACTACAACTTTATTACAACAATTGTCGTACAAAATACAACAACACATATGCTGTGAGTTTGGATACAAATATATACCAAATGTGACACATGTCCCAACCGTTGACAGCACCTCATAGTGACACCTTACATAAAGGTATAGTCAAAAACTGTTTTAGAAATTAAAATCTTTGGGAAGTGCTCAAGAAAACCTTCGTACATGGGAGGCCATGCGTCTAGGTTATGATAGATATCATATGGCAACAGAATTATCCTTGGTTGACCCAATAGACCCCAAAGAAAAACAAGAAGATTATTATCATATTCTTCCCAATGGTAAGTCTTCTCTTGACATATCATTATCTCCACTGTCTCTAATTGAGAATTATACTTCAAACAAACACCAAGATTATATAGGTAGTGCTCGTATATATACTCAGCAAGTGGATGAGCGTACATCCCTGTCTTATGATGATACGAGGTTGTATGTCATTAGACATCTTGTATGATAGTGACAAAACACCCTTCCAACGTTGGATTCGCCTCACCCTCAACAGCTATAGACCACCGTTCTATTCCCATGTTATCCCCCACTCGACCCAGCTACACTTTTATTACCTGAAAGGAATTATGAAGTAAAAGGGTGAGCACACCTAGCTCAGTAAAGAATATCATGACTAAATATAATTAAATTATCAATAGCCTTCATCAGTAATAAATCAGGGATTTAGAACATATGGTAGAAGATAAAAAAATTTAACCATAGTTGCAGCGGAACGAGCAATCCATTAGAAGAGTCAAATAGACCGTAAAATCTATTATCTTCTCCATGTTAAAAATCCACCAACAATGTTTTATCCCTGTAACATCAATCAACAATTCATGTCCACAATCACATGTATAACTCATAATCGTAATTGTAGTTCTAAATTCCTTTTCTCATCCAAGACAAAGATAATTTTCATCACCTGAAACATCAAGAATCATGGTTATACCAAATCACATTTCATGTTCATAATCATACTAATAAATTTATCTTTGCACTACGGGCCAAAGATATTCATCAACAAGTCATCTTTGCACTACAGGCCAAAGATATTCAACAACAGGTCATCTTTGCATTATGAGCCAAAGATATTCAACATGTCATCTTTGCATTACGAGCTAAAGATATTCAACAGGTCATCTTTGCACTATAGGCCAAAGATATTCACATTTCAAAGAAATATATAATCATTTCAAAATCTATATAAACCATAATTATAACCATGTTGATCAATTCACCTTTGCACTTAAGCTAAAAATATTCAATTATAAATTCAATGGTCATGATCATACTAGTCACAATTCATCTTTGCACTACTGACCAAAGAGAACCCATAGTCATGATCATACCAATAATCTACCCATCTTTACACTCAAGTCAAAGAGAAATTTCTTCACCAGGATTATAAAAATGTTATATATGATAATAAAAACAATATGATCAACAACTGCATTTAATTTCAAGAATAAGATTCATAAATCAATGATAATTTGGTCAGAAAAAGAAACCAATTTTGTCGTGAATAGTACCTATGAATAGTAACTCGTGAATAGTACTTCGTATTCGTACATAGTACCGTATACGTAAATAATGTCATATACGTAAATAGTGTCATATACATGAATAGTGCCGTATACGTGAATAGTAATCCCGACTCAAAAAGGTAGAAATTCCACAATAAGATCCATACCAATATGTCAGTATAATGATATTGAAAGAATAACATCATTATGAAGAATATAACATCCCTTAATATCCCTTACCTCAAAAGATCAGCACTTCTGACTGTATATCAGATATGACGCTGAAGAAAACTTGCACTGATGAATATCAACTCACCAAGTATCTAAATACTCACAAAATACACTCAATAATCTAGAGATAAAAGGAGAGAAAACTTATGAATTCTGATGTGTTTTTCAATTCTAACTTAGCCCTCTATTTATAGGAAAATGTTAGCACACTGAAGCAGACTTGACCTGCTACCTGATGGCTATACCTGCTACTATTTCACCCACCAAAAATCAGCCATCTCCCCCAACAACCAAGAGTGGGGCCCACTCAATTCTAGAATTTTCCACCAAAACCTAATTTCTGAATCAGTTACCTCTTAAAATTCATAACAAATTATACACTCATTTTTAACAGTTCAAAATTTGTGGACATATACTCAACTTATATATGTATAACATATCCAAAAATTACAACGATCCAACGGTCGGATTAAATATTATAACTCACACAATAAAGTTGTAAGAACACCAATTTGATCTTTTAATACCTCCAATCCGATAAAATACTGATAAAATATCTCAACATTAATTCCTTCATTTATAATCACATAAATAAATTCATCATTTATATCCACATCAAATAAATATTTTCTTATCATATAAATTAATAATTAATTATTCATAAATAATATTACAGAATCACAATAATGACAACCAGGCAGTTGCCAGAAAAGAGGGGGCTTTCCGATAAGGATTTCTCCTTACTGGCGCGCAATTAGGTGGCCAAACCTCTCCTTAACAGAACTTTCTAGACATTGTCAATAATGCTATCTAATAATATTATTTAAATAATATTAATTATTGATCTGATAATGGAGATATTGTGCAGTGACAATTATTGAACAACAATAATATAAAATATCAACGCAACAATTATTGAATCAATAAAATAAAATATTGAACAGTAACTACTGTGACAATTATTGAGTAGTGTCTTCTTACGTAAGAATAAATAATTCAAAAATATTATGCAAAACCGTGTGCTACTGTGCAACAACGCGTATTACTGTATTTTAACCACCGTGTATTCCAATAGTGTTAACGGTAACAACTACGTCGTTATTTGTAAAAACTCAAATTTATCGTTTTCTTCATCCGACAGTTATCCGTTATGGGGCCCACAAATGGCTACGCCGTCGTACGAATATTCCCCGATAGAAAGAATATTCCACGACCAAACGAATATTTTTCGACAACAATAAGTATTTTATAGCCACTTGCTTATTTTGAAAAAAAATAATATATATCACCCTTAAATTTGCTTTTTATCAATTTAGCCATTTACTAAATAGTAATTATAAGAAAAATTGAATACCTTTATTTCATAAAATTCGGGGTCTTACAATAATATTTGTTTATATTATACTTAATTAAAATTTTATTTTATTTTAGTTGTAGTCAACTAAGTAAATGATACTTAATTGTTGGACTTAGTTTATTTTAGTGTTAAACTAAGTCCTAATAGCATTTTATAGTTAAGTATTGAATTATTTATTACCTTCTATAATTCCCACAAAAAGTTTCGTCAGAAATTCCGTAGGAAATAATTTTACATAAATTCACTACAACAACATACCAACATACAAATAAGCTGCAATTAAAACTTTAATTTATTAATAGGAGCTGCAATTGTGAAAATTAATCCCAAATTTTATATTCTATAAATATATCAAGATATACTACTGCAACTACATGCTTCCCAATTTCTGCAACATATCAAAATAATCTCAATTTCAACGAGATATCAAAAATAATTTGCACATATCAACAATTAAAGGCAGTGATGAAGTTCCAATTTCAACAAAATATCAAAAATATTCCAAATTTCAACAACAATTCAAAAGTATTCCCAATTTCAACAAGATATAAAAAAAATATTCAGACCAATAATTTCACAAATCCCAATTACAGATTCCAATAATTCCATCTTATCCCAATTTCAGACCCAAAGCTCCTTTAATCCGTAAATATATAATAAATAATTCAATCCCAATTTCAGACCCAAATAAAAAATAATCCCTAAATATAAAACAATCCAAATTTAGATTCCAATAACAAAATGAACCCTAGCTAACTCAACAAATTACTTTAAACATACCTTACAAACTAGGAATAAAAACATTATTTTCTAACTTTTCGACATACTAGCAGCAACAACACCGGCAGTAGCAACAACGATAGTGATAAGTAGGTTTTATACCTACTTGTTCGGTATCTATTATTTGAATTATTTGCTTAATCTCAGTTTTCTTAGTTACTTTTCATGCATTTTGTGTTCATTTTGTAGATTATATGCTTGGGAGATGAAATCGCAAAGAATTGGTATGAAATCGCAAAGAAAAACAATCTGAACATCGTTTGGGCTTTTATTTTTATTTCATGTTATTGGTTTAGAACTTGGATTGCATTGTAGAGCTTCTTCTTATCTTTCCAGAACATCTTGAATCATTCCAAACGGATTTCGGATGCAAGAGTTATGACATTTGTACCAACGGACGTCGAACGTCACTATTTTGGGTGGCCATTTACATAACAGTCATTTCCAGCCCAATTTTTACCTTCATCCGTCCGTTATTTCTACAATCGTAAAGAATGAAAGTTTTAGATCTCGTCGATATCTTCGATTTGATAGGTAGCAGGCCTCTTAACTCTTCCCAGATCAAAAGTTATGGCCATTTTCCCAAAGGATATCAAAGAAAAAAATTTTCCTTCACAAAACCGCCACCGGGGTGGGCATGCAAGCGTCAAAGCAGGCCCCTAGCCCACCGGGACGGGTCCAAAACAAGCCTAGACCCCCGCCGGGGTGGGGGTAGCCCAGAAAATGCGCGAAAATGCGAATTTTGGTCCAATTTGAGACCGGGAAGGATTATTTCGATCCGATTGATACAAGGACTTCCAAGAGAACTTCCAAGACATATAAAGAGACTTATAAAAGGAGGAAAATTACAAGGATTAGTGGAGATTAGAGACTAGAGAAAGGATTCCATTAGATTAAATTAGAGTAAATTAGATCAAAATCATAGTTCTAATGAGTTTTAGAGGATGAAACAACTTAGAGACCATTGAAGATTCAAAGTAGGAGCAAGGAGGGAGCTTCAAAAAATGCAGATAACAGATTATATCTTCTTATCTTCTTCTATCTTTATCTTTTATTGTTTATTCAATTGTGGATTCTTAGTTTTAATTTAATGAACTAATTCTTTGTTTGAGATTACAATGGATCTTATTGTGTAGTTTATTTTAATATGCTTCGCTATTAATTATTATGTTCTATCGTGAGGAGTGTCTATTTTGATTCAGACTTAATTGTTTAATTGATTGACCATCAATTACCGTGATAATTTATATGAACTTGAGAGATAAAGTTTAGATTTAGATCTGATCATAATAGCATGTGATTGTGTTTTCTGCATGGCGTTGGAATACATAATTTATGTCTAGGATAGAGATATACGTAACATTGCATGTAATCTTATAGAGAACTTGTGCTTTAAATCCTTTTTAATTGTAATTCACATAGAAATATAGTGGATTAGTTAATTAGGGTGTCTTGATTAATTCTATCATCTGTGAATTTAAGTGAGTATGGATATTATACATCGAGAGGTGGTTTTATCTGCTATAGTGTTCTTGATTAACAATTCGGGATAAAAAATAATTGATGAGAAGTGTGTTAACTTAAATGAAGCAATAAGTGAAGCTGTGATCTTAAATCTTTGTAATCTTAATTTAACTAGTGGTAATTAGAATTAGTGTAATTAAATAATTTAATTTATATAATTTCAAATTCATTAGTTTAAATAAGATTGAGTTGGTTACGGGTTAGTACTTGGTGATTTTTTTATTAAATAATTCCTCGTGGGAACGATGCTCTACTTTCACTTTATTACTTGTTGACCACGTATACTTGCGTGTTGTGCGTAATTAGATTTTACCCAATAAGATTTTGGCACCGTTGTCGAGGAATTAGTTTAATATTTTTTACCAATATTAATTTCAATCAAAATAGTCTTAATTTAAACATTTTTATTTTTAGTTTTAACTCTCTTTCTATATTTCTCTCTTTTCAGGTACCATGGATGACTTTGCGTATCAATGGCCATACACGAACATGAGTCAACCAAGGGAAACAGGGATTGGTGGACTTAATACAACTTCTATAGAGCCAATACAAATTGAGGCAACTTCGAAGACGTTGGAGGTTATCGCAGCCCAACGGAGTCGAAGGATGGCAAGAATGACTCAACCAAGGGGAGCGGAGATTGACAGACTCGCGACACTTTCTGCATTGTTAGCACAGATTGAGATAATTTCGAGGAGGTTAGACGCTTTTAAAGCTCAACGTCGTCAAAGTGTGACGGTTACCTATGATTATTGTGCTGGAAATCATATGAGTCATCAGTGTGCCATCAGTTTCGAGCCGGTACAGTATGGTGGTGATTACGCCAGTAATTATGCCTATCCTAACAACTATTATCAGGATTGGGGGTATCACCCAAATTTTTCATGGAGCCATACTCATCAAGATCAATTCTACGCTCTAAATCCATCATACATACCGGAATTTTCATGTCCACCTCCAGTGTCACAAGAGACAGATAATTCAAGGTTGGAGGAATTGTTTTCCAAGTTCGTAGCAGCAAATGAGGACAAGAGGAGTAATCAAGAGAGGTCAATTAAAAATCTTACAGATCGGATAGAGTAAATGACCAAAGCCATAAGAAATCTTCCTCTAAACACTTGGCTTTATGACATGGATGGCGAAATTGACGGAAAACCCGAACTAAATATACTAGTGGATGAGCCACAAGATATCGAAAGTGTGGAGACAATTGGGGATAATAAAATAGAAGTTGATGAAGATCTAAATAGGTCTCCACCAAAGAACAAAGAGTCAGTCAGATTTGCAAAAGCATGCCCACTTGGTAGTCATGTCATCGGCGAAGCTCTTGATGACAAAAGAGCGAGTACAATTTTGAATCCATGGTGGGACGAGAAAGAGAAGATAAACGAAGAGCCCATTGTGTGTGACAAGCTTCCATGCCCCAAAGTGATCACATATACAATGGAGAAAACACCTAACTGTGGGACGTTCTCGATTGAGAGCATACTAAATTAGAGCATGCTAGGTGACTTTAATGCAATGGCTATCACAAATGGGAACCTACCAAAAGCTATATTATTTCTGATGGATGGAGGGTTCCTCAATTACCGAAGAGGAATTGGATAGCGTTGACCGGACAAAGTCAAGCTGAAAGACTATAATTCAAGCGCTAACTGGGAGGCAACCCAGGAATTTTATTTATTTATTTATATGCTTTCCTAGATTATTTAGTAGATAGGAATCCAAGTGTTATTCTAATCCATGTTGTCTCTCTTCATTGCAGGTATTGGAGGTTCAATGGATAGGAAAATGATCGTCGCCGCCAGTGCCACCATCACCACAAGCTTAAATGATAACAGGGAAGTCCTCGTCCACTTCATGCTTTATTTTACAATGAGGACATTGTGATTGTTAAGTTTGGGGGAGTTAAATAATTTAGGTTTATTTATGTTTGCATTCATGTAGTGTAATTGCATAATAGTTTGTATAGTAGAGTAGTTGCATAATAGTTTTTATTTATAACTAAAAAAATCAAAAATCAAAAATTCAAAAAAAAATATTAGTTAGTTACTATGTTCATCTTGCATGATTCCAGCTATTAGATAGTTCAGTTTATTTTGGCCAATGATGAGATTGGAATTGAGTAGACAAGTATAGTACTAATTATTAGAGCTTTGATGTGATTTCTTGTTATGAATTGAATCTTTTCTTGTTTGAAACTGGTATAATCAAGGATAGCACAATAAAAACAACTTGTTGATTGATTGAGTTAATTGATACATAATGGGATTCTAAAGGATAATGCTAGTTTGAATGAAAGAATGACAAGAACAAGTAGTGATGGCGAAAGTTAGACAAGAACCTAAGTTTGGGGGAATATTTGGGGTATATAAGCTATAAAAAAAGAGAAAAAAAAAGTATGAATAAACATCGTGGCGTGCTTGTCTAGTTTTGTGGCCTTTGTTACTTGAGTAACTAAGCCCGAGGGGATTGTCTTTACACCTAGCGACCTAAGGTCTTAATGGTCTGGGAGTCGTTGGTCGAAAGCTCGTTAAGGTAGCATTGAAAAACCTAAGAGAATAAGACATTGCATAGCTATGTGTATATAAACCAAAAGAAAAAAAATGAATAAAACGGGAAATAAGAGCAAAAAGCCCCCGTAAGTAAAAAATAAAGCATAAGTATCCCATGCTGACCCTCGATATTGGTAATTATTTGATTTTAGTTGGATCTAGCTTATTTTTGGATTTTCTTGAGTTTACACTGTATGATGCCTTCGAAGAGACTTGTTATGTGTTAAATTTGATTTTATATCAGTTAACATTGTTGTGGAGCACACGCGCACTATATTAATGATAACAGTCTAAGATTTGATGATTGATTGAGAAATTATTGATTTATTTTGATATGATGTATTATCATGTTTACTTGATTTCTCTAAGGCTGGTTGAATAGACTTATTTCTGTCATTACTGCTGGATTCGTAGGCACGTAGATTAGTTGAATTGCATTATTGTTTTGTGTTTTTGCTTGAGGACAAGCAAAGGTTTAAGTTTGGGGGTATTTGATAAGTAGGTTTTATACCTACTTATCTGGTATCTGTTACTTGAATTATTTGCTTAATCTCATATTTCTTAGTTACTTTTCATGCATTTTGTGTTCGTTTTGTAGATTATATGCTTGGGAGATGAAATTGCAAAGAACTGGTATGAAATCGCAAAGAAAAGTAATCCGGACATCGTTTGGGCTTTTATGTTATTTCATGTTCTTGGTTTGAACTTAGATTACATTGTAGAGCTTCTTCTTAGATTTCCGAAACATCTTGAATCATTCCAATCGAAATTCGGATGCAAGAGTTATGACATTTGTACCAACGAACGTCGAACGTCACTGTTTTGGATGGCCATTTGCAGTCATTTCCAGCCCAATTTCGACCTTCATACGCCCGTTATTTCTAAAATCTTAAAGAATGAAAGTTATAGATCTCGTCGATATCTTTGATTTGATAGGTAGAAGGCCTCGTAACTTTTCTCGGATCAAACGTTATGGCCATTTTCCCAAAGGACGTCAGAGCATAAAATTTTTCTTCACAAAACCGTAGCCGGGGTGGGCATGCAAGCGTCAAAGAAGGCCCCTAGCCCGCCGGGGCAGGGGTAGCCCAGAAATGCGCAAAAATACAAATTTTGGTCCAATTTGAGTCCGGAAAGGATTGTTTCGATCCGATTGACACAAGGACTTCCAAGAGGACTTAAAGACATATAAAGAGACTTATAAAAGGAGGAGAATCACAAGGATTAGGGGAGATTAGAGACTAGAGAGAGGATTTCACTAGATTAGATTAGAGTAAATTATATCAAAATTATAGTTCTAATGAGTTTTGGAGAATGAAACAACTTGGAGACCATTGAAGATTCAAAGTAGGAGCAAGGAGGGAGCTTCAAAATCTATAGACAACAGATTAAATCTTCTTATCTTCTTCTATCTTTATCTTTTATTTTGTATTCAATTGTGGATTCTTAGTTTTAATTCAATGAACTAATTCTTTGTTTGAGATTACAATGGATCTTATTGTGTAGTTTATTTTAATATGCTTCGCTATTAATTATTATGTTCTATTGTGAGGAGTGTCTATTTTGATTTGGATTTAATTGTTTAATTGATTGTCCATCAATTACCGTGATAATCTATATGAACTCGAGAGATGAAGTTTAGATTTAGATCTGATCATAATAGCATGTGATTGTATTTTCTGCATGGCGTTGGAATACATAATTTATGTCTAGGATAGAGATATACCTAACATCGCATATAATCTTATAGAGAACGTGTGCTTTAAATCCTTTTTAATTGTAATTCACAGAGAGATATAGTGGATTAGTTAATTAGGGTGTCTTGCTTAATTCTATCATCTGTGGATTTAAATGAGTATGGGTATTATGCATCGAGAGGTGGTTTTATCTGTTGTAGTGTTCTTGATTAACAATTCGGGATAGAAAATAATTGATGAGAATTGTGTTAACTTAAATGAAGCAATAAGTGAAGTTGTGATCTTAAATCTCCGTAATCTTAATTTAACTAGTGATAATTAGAATTAGTGTAATTAAATAATTTAATTTATATAATTTGAAATTCATTAGTTTAAATAAGATTGAGTTGGTTACGGGTTAGTACTTGGTGATTTTTTATTAAATAATTCCTCGTGGGAATGATACTCTACTTTCACTTTATTACTTGTTGACCACGTATACTTGTGTGTTGTGCGTAATTAAATTTTACCCAACAGACAGCAGTAATGGCAGTGTCCAACAAAGGGAGGCAACGACTAGGGCCTATCAGAGGCTGTGATGGAAGTGATGGGTGGAGATAGTGAGACATAAAGACCGAGATAGCTAAAAAATGAGACTGTAATTTAGGTTTATAAGTTCTTTCCGACAAAATTTCTGTCGAAATTAATTCCCTCAAAAAAAATTATTCTCGCTGAATGTTCCGTCGAAATTAACGTCCATTCCATCGATATTACATTTGGCGCTGGCGGGAACCTTGGCGCCAAGGGCAAACTCTTATTTCCGACGAAATTCCGTCGGAACTAAATTGTTTTCGACAGAACTATCTTCGATGAAATAGTCCGTCGAGAATAATGTAATTATGACTGAATATATTCCGTCAAATATAGTTCTGTCGGAATTAACCATTTTTCTTGTAGTGGTAGTTCCTTTCTTTTCTTCTTCTTTCTTTGCATATTAAAAAGTATTTTAATAGTAGTTAAATGCTACGCCTATTTAAAATAAATAAAATAAAATTAGGAAGACTTTAAAAAGTGTTTTAGTTGTAGTTAAATTCTAAACTTATACCAAAGACCGAATACCCAAAAACTAAGTTTTATCTTATTAGATATGTATATAGATACTAGCTAATTTCCCCGTGTGAAGCACGAGTTGTTTTTTAAATAAAATTATTTTTAATTTATTTTATATAATGATTATAAAATATATTTTTTTTAATTTCAAATTGACTTACTACTATTATTAGAATAACTATAACTTTTGCTTAAAAACGAATGAGTACATATCACATATTGAGTGTTAATAATGTGATTCTTTTATTATTTTTAAATTAATATTAAGTTTTTATATAGTTTCAAAATTTAATATTTAGTTTTTTATAATCAATCCTTCTCATTTATATATGCATTTTTAATTAGAGTTCAAAATTGAGTGAAAATCTAAAAGCCCAAACGTATTTTTAAGTAGCACTCTATCGTATAATTAATTAACTGAATAAATTCTATAAAAAATAAAATTATTTTAAAATAATAAGTTACGATCATGATTTTATTTTTAAAAGGTAATTAAATTTTAATTAGTAATATATCAGTCAGCCATTCAGACGATTTGAGCTGAATGGTTTAGTGACATTTTTTTGGTTGAATGGGCTGAATGAGGGTTATATGAAGTTTTTGTTTACAATATTAACTATTATATTAAGTAATATTAAATACATTTATAACAGTTTTGAATTTTTTTAGAAGGGTAAAATAATAAAACTTTGTTATTCAGATGTTTCAGACATGTCAATTATCAAACTACTTTTTTTATTCTGATTCAGCTCATTCATATTCAAATTCAGATTCATTCAGTTTTTATCAAACACCCCCTAAAAACCAAATTTTATTTCTTATATAGATATTGATAAAGATATGGTTAACGGTTAGGATTAATTACATATTTTAGTATATTTTTAGAAATTATTACAATAATGATGCATCCATAAAATAATTACAAAATTAATACACTTTTCCATATTTATTTACAATATTAGTGCTATTAGGATTCCTTTAATCGTGGCACACGATTATCTCCCTTATCTCTTCCCGTTAATTATTATTTTCTTATTCAAACACAATTATTATTTTCTTCCTCCGCTATATACTCCACGCCAAAGCATGCACTGCTGTTTAACAGTTTTCACAATGCCAAGCATGTTCATTTTTGGAAATAAGCTCCGCTTTTGTAAAATAAGACAAACACATTTCTACTGAAACTGGAGAATCAGTATTATCAATCTCATCTAGATCAGATCCACTGCTATTTCTGACGGTAATACCAGTCCCTACAATTTCATTAGACTCGGACAACTTATCATTTGGAGGCTTCAACATGGGCCCAACTGTGACGCCCCCAAAATAGGTATACATCACCTATTCTGAGTCGCCAAATACATGGTACAGAATACAAATACAATCTTAAATATACAACATAAGCTGTGAGTTTTAATACAAATATTGTCTTCTAGACAGTATTCAAACTCAAAATAAGTCCTCAATAAATTTATTATTACACTATTTCATAGAATAGTGAGGACTACTAATGCAATCATCTGGACCGTCACTCTGTACCCCGACTAGTCCCTGCTACGTTCTCATTTCCTGAAGAGAACAATGAAAGCAAAAGGGTGAGCTCAACTAGCCTAGTAAGAAATATTATGACTAAGATAATGCAGAATAAATTATCGTTAGCCTTCAACAGTGTTAAACTGATACAATATAACAAACATCAAGTTTAACTGCAGTGAAATAAGTAATCTATTAGAAGAGTCAAGTAGAGAATAAAATCTACTATCTTCTATGATTTAAAAGGTTTTTCAATACTTTTATCACTGAGACTCAGCTTAATAAATAATCCACATCATCCATTCACTACGACCAAGGATATTCATTAGTATCACAACCACAAATTATTCATGCCCTACGGGCCAAGGATATTCGTGTTTTCATCAATGGTCATGATCATGCCAACAACTATCCATCAATGCACTACGGGCCAATGAGAATTTTTACCACATCATTTGTAACTTTACGGTCATGATTATACCAAATAATTCGTGGTCATAATCATACCAAGTCCATCTATGCACTACAGGCCACAGATGACTTTCAACATAACATAAACATGAGGATGATGACAATGACATAATAATTCAATAAAACAAGTTCAAGAATTAATTTATCTAGGAACCAATAACATCCAAATTGTCAACATGATACTGCTTTGTAGAGTAAAATTCAAGAATGCTCAGAAGAATATTTCCATGAAAAGATACTGGATGAAGCGCAAATATCAAGGATATTCCACTAATTTCATGGAGTATAAAAGCCAAAACTTTAACCAACTGAGTATAATAAAGAATGGAATAACAAAATAATTCACCAGGCATGCGATAAACCGCACAAACAGGTTATTCCAATAAAATAATAAATAATGGAACCAAGTCATGCGTAAACGAACGGACAGGATATTCCAACAGAATAATAAATAATGGAACCAGGTCATGCGTAAACGCACAGACAGGATATTTCAACAGAATAATAAATAATGGAACCAGGTCATGCGTAAATGCACAGACATGATGTTCCAACAGAATATTAAAGAATGGAACAACAACAGAATTCACCAGGCATGCGATAGACCGCACAGACAGGTTATTTCAACAGAATAATAAAGAATGGAATAATAGAAGAATTTCACCATGTATGCGGTACTTCGCATAGACAGGTTATCCCAACATAATAATAAAGAATGGAATAACAAACTTTACGAGTATTGAAAGAAAACAACTCTCTTCATGAATACGAAAGAATAATACCCCTTACCTTAGTAGGAGATTGAATACTGCAGTAGTGTAGTAACAAAATACTCTTCTTCTTTCTCTCTTATTCTCTCTATACTTTCTCTCTCTATAGCTTGAATGAATTCGTGAAAAATAATGAAGAACTAGGCCTCTATTTATAGAAGATTTCTAGTGAAAAAAGTAATGTGAAAAGGCAAGCGGCTTGACGACTAGTGATGCGAAAAAAAAAGTGGTTTGACGCCTGTAATGTGAAACACCAAGTGGTTTGACGCCTGTAATGTGAAACAACAAGTGGTTTGACGCCTGTAATATGAAATGACAATTGGTTCAACGCCTTTAATGTGAAACGACAATTGGTTCGACGCCTGTAATATAAAACGGAAAGTGGTTTGACGTCTGGTAAAGGTAATTACTATTGGCGAAAGAGACTCTTAGATGATGACATATGGGCCCCCATAGAATAACCAAAACATACCACAAACGTCTCATAATAGACTTTTTATATACATCAAGGATTGAATAAATATTACCAGAAATCATTTTATTTTAACACATATTTAATCTTTTAACAATTATTCATCATTATAACTTGTCGTCTCAATTATTGATTTAATAATATAACATATTATACAGATGATACTGTGATAATAATTGAATCAATAATATAAGAGATATGATACAGCAATTACTGTAGCAATAATTGAGTATAACTAAGTGACTTCTCACGTAAGCATCAATAATCAATACCGTGTGCTACTATGCAACCACGCGTAATACTGTACCTTTATTACCGGATATTTCAACAGTTAACGATAAAACTTCCGCCGTTATTTTTATAAAAATATAATTTTGTCGTTTTCAAACTCCGACAATAATTCTGTTATGGGGTGCACCAATGATTGTGTCGTGTACGAATATTTCCCGACAAAAAGAATATTCCCTGACCAAACGAATATTTTATAACAACTTGATTACTTTGTAAAATTTATAAATATTACCCACAACTATAACATTATATCAAATTCACACCATAATATTCAAAAATGATATTTAGAGAAAATTAATCTTTATTCATAAAAGTTGGAGTCTTACACCAACAGCATCATCAGGCTCATTAAATAAATCTCCAAAGTCACCAAAGTCCAAGGAATCTTATTCACAGCCAACAGGGGATGTTGTGACCCCATCTTCTCCGTTTAACGTCTCTCCATTAGTTGAGGTATCTTCTTTTCATGGAAGCATCAAAACTTCTGAACTTTGAACCTGTAATGGGGTCTCATCTTCCCAAGAATTTCTCTCCCAATCCATTTCAATACTTAAATCCTTGGGAAAAACCTGATTACCAGATTTTGAATGTGATGTAGTTGGTAGCCAAACCTTCATGCAATGGGTAGCCAAACCTTCATACCAAGGTAACCAATTCAGCTTTATTAAGTTACTAATTTATTTTGAATGTGATGCAGTTGGTAGCCAAACCTTCATGCAGTTGGTTGCCAAACTTTCAGACCAAGGTAACCAATTCATACTGTAGGTGTGGAGGTAGATTGGTTACCTTGGTATCCTCCTTGTGATGCACTGGTTCGTCCAACCAGTTAGCAACCTGTCAGTCACACAAGCACAGTTTGTTTATACAAGCCACGCACACAATCACACACAGTGTTTACAGGACAATGTCCCAACCTTTTATTGCTCACTCAATAACAAGGAATACAATATATGACTAAGGCTCGCAGGCTACACTTGCTCAGTGATCTCGCATGCCTTGTTAAGCCCTTGGCTACACATATAAATACACATTAGGCTGCAGTTGACATCCCCAACTGCTAGGTCATTCAGAACCAATAGAAAACCAGCATTTTGAATCAGCAACTGCCTGCCAACTGCCCACTAGCAGCTTTGTGCGTCCCATGATGTGCAAACTGCCCATCAACTGCTCCTCAACTGCCTATTAGCAGTTGTGTGCGCCCCATGATGTGCAACTGCCCATCAACCGCCCATCAGCAGGTGTTAGGAGCCCCATGATGTGCAACTGGTTGGAGACATGTCAGTCATATGCATGGAGGTTACTGTCAGCAACTGCCTTTCAGTTGGGTTATGCTCCAATCATCCAATCCAAAACTGCCTATAGTGTCAGCCCACCATTTTGATGTCCTTCACTCACTAGTGTCATCCCACATTGTTGTTGTCTCAGCCCACGAAGTTGCCCAATCATGTTGCCACAAGATACTGTCCATCTGGTCCACGAATTTCCAACTAGCCCAGCACTTGCCTAAGGTGATGTCTAAGTTTGTTGTGCACGTCCAGCACGTACGTCTGTCCACATGCATTTGCCTTGTTGCATGCTGGGCTCCGCTCATGCCATGCCTTGACATGCTAGGCGCGCGCTTATGCCATAACCAACCGATGCCACATTCAGCAACGTTTTTGCCCAGTTATGATTCGCCCATGACAAGTTGTTTGATTCGATCCAAGAAACCCAAATAGATGTTAGAAATTATTGTAGGGGAGCCCAACAATGTCCCAACGTCCAGCACTCATCGCCCATGGCACCTGCCCATGGTCCCGGGTGACCTTCACGGAGCACCCCCCCCTATAGTAGCACTTATGAAAATTTCCAAACTGCCAGCACTAGACATCAGACCTGTCTGAGAAAACATAATGCAAATCCTCTAGATTTGCTAGTTTTCTGACATAGCCCATTTGTTGCATAATGACCCAACTTGCTGCCTAGTGTCGCCCACTGTTGCACAACACTGCTCATTGCTTCAAATGACCAAGTGTTAAACTCATTTGCCGACTACGTGCACATAATGCCCTTGGCTGCCGCACGCTGCTGCACACTGCCGCACGCACACGCCTTGCCCCACAACTGAGTGCCAAGGCATGGCTTGACATGCTATCTGGGCGTCCCGCATGCCAGGATTACATTACATTACACATACAAATACACATTAGGCTGCAGTTGACATCCCCAACTGCTAGGTCATTCAGAACCAATAGGAAACCAGCAGCAACCTGTCAGTCAACATTACATTACATATCACTCTCTTATCTCTCCCTTTCCTATGTAGTGTTCTTATTTTTCTTTGGACATGAAATTGGAATTGGAATTTTCGGACATGAAAAAATTGTGAAAAATCAAATATCCACCTCCTTTATCCATCCCATCGACTATTTTGAGGTTGACTCTCGCTCTGTCTCACCGGTGAAGGAGGTGGAAGATGACGTTGTCAAACCTTCAAACCAAGGTAACCAATTTAGTTTTATTAAGTTACCAATTTAGTTTGAATGTGATGTAGTTGATAGCCAACCATTCATACAAAGGTAACCATTTTAGTTTTTGTGGGTAATCAAATAGTTATAAAAAAAATTCAAAACAGTAAGAGTTACATCTATTTTTTTTTAACTTTTTGTAGAGCGAATCTTCTTTTTCTTCTCATTGGCATTTTGGACAACGGAGATTCGCGGCGGAGTAGCAGAGGAAAGGGCTACTGTGAGGGAGATGAAGATTTAAATTTGAATTATTATTTTGAATTTGAATTTGTTTTTGTTGCTAGATCCCAAATATTTGAATTTGAATTATTAATTATAACAGTTATTTCTCCTTAATTTTAGGTTTCCTTATTAATGTGAATTGTGTTATTTTTGTAAGGCTTAAATATGAATTAGTACCTTAAACTATAGGTCATATTCCACTTCGGTGATCCACCTTTTAATTTTGTCAATTAGGTTATTAAACTATCAATTTTTTCCAATTACACAAATTGAATACGCCACGTCAGCAATTGCTGACGTGCCTAATTGTGTGGGACCTTAAAAAGCTGATGTGTATTAAAAAAATAATTACTTAACCCATTTTATTATTTTAATATTTTTAAAAGGGCAAAAGTGTAAAACAACATAACCAAAAATAAAAAAATCAGAACAATTTCTCATAAATCAAATTGAACGCCTCTCTCTCTCCCATACATCAAACCAGAACAATCTTTATCTCATCAAACCCGAACAATCAAACCAGATCCCGCCTCTCTCTGTTATCGAAGCTTTATCGGCGTTTACCTTCTTCTTTTCCTTCCCCGTCTCTCATGAAGTTCGTGCAGTTTCGTTCACATGCTTATGTTTGTAACTTTACAGCATTTTCAAAATAGGAGATCAATGATGAAGATTTCGAGCTGGTTCGCTGTTTTTCTGGTCTCATCCACAGTTGCTTTACAGAATCGTTGCTTTACAGTTGTTAGCTAGGGTTTGTCGAGCGATTTGGGGATTTTGTCGATCGAATCTGTAATTTTATGTTTTGGAGGTCGGATTTCAGCTTCCTGACACTCTCGTGCTTCCCGGAGGATTTGCTCGGCGGTGATTTCGTCTAGGATTTGTTGGATCGTCTTCGTCAGTGGAGGAAGGAGATGATTCAGAGGAGATGTGTAGGTCTGGGCAAGTTGGTGGTGGGTCTGAGATGAGCTTTGGGTTTAGAACCATCGTTGCGGCCATTGTTGCTGTTGCGGCCAGATCTGGGTTTACGGTTGATTCAATTAGAAAAAAAGGAAAATGATTTGGATTTATGTTTGTTGTTTTTATTTAGTTTTAATGTTTGATATAAAAGTGATTTGATCAATTTGCCCTTACTATAAACTAAATATGTAAATAGATATTAAAATATATTTTTTTATTTACACATAAGCTTATGTATGGCCTACTCAGATAGCCACGTCAACAATTGCTGACGTGACGTGTTCAATTTGTGTAATTGAAAAAAATTGATAGTTTAATAACCTAATTGACAAAATTGAAAGGTGGATCACCGAAGTGGAATATGCCCTATAGTTTAGGATACTAATTCATATTTAAGCTTTTTATAATTATTTTATGAATGCACTAATAGTGTAATTACTTTCTAATTGTTGTATATTAGTGTTAATGACCCTAACGGTTAGCCTATTTTCACCTATATTGTTACGACTTTATGCTACTTTTTGTATGGATCTGATCTTAACAAAAGTCATACTATAATATGAAGCAGTAGCCTTGAGTAGGCCTCGAAGAGGCCCATGAAGAAAGAGAATTGGGCCTTCTATAAGCCCACCATTTGAACCTCATCTTTCAGTACAAAAACTCACAAAACTTCTCCAAACTCAAAAGAACTAAATTTGGATAAGCAACGGCCAACAAGGGGGACATTCTTCTTCCTTCTTTACCTATCTGCGTTTTCAATTCTCAGGAGCTCTTTAGTAAGCTTTCTCTCTCCTCCCTATTTTTTTCTCATTGGTTAAATATCTTTTCTGCACAAAACACATAAGAATAGCTACATACTCTGTTGCAATCCTCTTTCAATTTATCTCTGTCTGTAAAGCATGTATAATCTCTGTTAGAAGATAAAAAGGGTATTTTATGGATTTAATAGTGCCCACACAGAAAACCCATGAAGGGTTATGCTCATCTCAATGTGTGTATAGGGAGAGCAGAAATAACTATACTTTTGGGTCTAAAGTTAGGGTTAGAGTTTCTTCCAATATTGGTTCAGTGAAGGTATTTGTGGGGCACAAAGCTAGCTTTCTTGTTCTTTCTGGTGGAAATGGTAATCAGTTGAGAAAAAAAGAGGGGTTTCACAAGCCAAGGCGAAATCGGGTTTTTGCCATTTCAAAGATTGAAAGTTTTAGTTCAAATGGCCAGTGGTCTAATGTTGATAACAGCTCACAAGGGCAATTGAGTGGAGGTAGCTCGAACTCGAGTCATTATTATTCTTCGCGTAATTTTGAAGAGTTTGAGAGTAATAATCACCTTCGTAGATTGGTTAGAAATGGGGATTTAGAGGAGGGTTTTAGGTATCTAGAGAACATGGTTTATCGGGGTGATATCCCTGATATTATTCCTTGCACGAGTTTGATTCGTGGATTTTGTCGACTTGGGAAGACTAAGAAGGCTACTAGGGTTTTGGAGATTATTGAGGAGTCCGGTGCTGTTCCTGATGTTATAACTTACAATGTGCTTATTAGTGGGTATTGCAAGTCAGGGGAGATTGATAATGCCCTAGAGGTCTTGGACCGATGAGTGTTGCTCCGGATGTTGTTACTTACAATACCATTTTGCGTAGTTTATGTGATAGTGGGAAACTGAAACAAGCAATGGAAGTTCTTGATAGGCAGTTGCAAAAGGAGTGTTATCCTGATGTGATTACGTACACAATTTTGATTGAAGCGACTTGCAAGGAAATTGGGGTAGGGCAGGCAATGAAGCTGTTGGATGAAATGAATAGTAAAGGTTGTAAGCCTGATGTTGTTACTTATAATGTTCTTATCAATGGGATTTGCAAGGAAGGGAGGTTGGATGAAGCAATCAAATTCTTGAATAACATGTCATCATATGGGTGCCAACCAAATGTAATTACCCACAATATTATTCTGCGTAGCATGTGTAGCACTGGGAGGTGGATGGATGCTGAGAAACTTTTGACCGAGATGCTTCGCAAAGGGTGTTCTCCTAGTGTTGTTACCTTTAACATCTTGATTAATTTCTTATGCCGGAAGGGATTATTGGGTCGAGCAATTGATATTTTGGAGAAGATGCCTAAACATGGATGTACTCCAAATTCGTTGAGTTACAATCCTTTGCTTCATGGATTTTGCAAAGAAAAAAAGATGGACAGGGCGATTGAATATTTAGAGATTATGGTGTCTAGAGGGTGTTACCCTGATATTGTGACCTATAATACTATGCTCACGGCTTTATGCAAAGATGGAAAAGTTGATATTGCGGTTGAGATTCTTAATCATCTAAGCAGCAAAGGTTGCTCTCCGGTTTTGATCACTTACAATACAGTGATTGATGGGCTCTCGAAGGCGGGGAAAACCGATCGCGCTATAATGCTGTTGGAGGAGATGCGAGGAAAGGGTCTCCAACCTGATATAATTACTTACTCTTCACTTGTTGGAGGACTTTAGCCGAGAAGGAAAAGTTGATGAAGCTGTTAGTTTCTTTCATGACTTAGAAGGACTGGGTGTCAGGCCTAATGCTATTACCTACAATTCTGTCATGCTGGGGCTCTGTAAGGCTCGTAAAACTGATCATGCCATTGACTTCTTGGCTTATATGGTATCAAAGGGATGTAAACCTACTGAAGTTACATACACTATTCTCATTGAAGGCTTGGCTTATGAAGGTTTCGCTAAGGAGGCTTTGGGGATTTTGAATGAATTGTGCTCCAGGGGAGCTGTGAAGAAAAGTTGTGCTGAGCAGATGGTGGTCAAGATATAAGATTGTAATGTATTATGTCACTTGCTCTTCAGTTTTGATTACTTTATTTTGTTATGATACATCACAAGTCTAAGCTATTCTCTTCTCTTGTACGAAGCTTATGATCTTCTTGCAACAAGCGTGTAGTCCAAATCAGTTTTGTTAACTAGTTTTCTTTGTATCGGGTTTGGATTTGAAATTCAGTTTGTACCTTATGATCAGTTGTGTGTTTCGCTATCAGTCTGTTGACTTTAAGATTTTGTATATACCGATAAAATTTTGCTTTCTCACTCCCTCCCCCTCCTTTTGATCTCATGAACTCTTGAAATCGTAAATACTGGTGTTGTATACCAAAGAAAGATTATTAATGCAAATTATTGTGTTCTTAAAGTTTTATATTATTTGATGTGGAACTAGTAGTTAAATACTGGTTGAGGGGAATGTTGATTTTGAACAGTTAGAACTGATAATTTTCTCAGATTAGCTGTGATATTATAGGAAGTTCATGTTGATTGAGTTTTTCTTTGAAGAACCGATCAATGGTCAAGGTGAATTTGCATTTTGCAGGAGCTTGTTGGAAGATTTAATGTTTTGTTTTAGCATATTATCACTTTCCTTGGCGTCAGAAAATTAATTGAGGCTTCTTTTGAAACTAAATTTATGTGAATAAACTTCATTTTCTTTTGTATAATGAATAAGTAAAAAGAAAAGCACTTTGTTTTGTAAAGAATTTTGTTTCCTCAATTTGTGTGAAACAATAAAAATTGGCAATTTGAATCAATGGAGTATTCTTAATACTATTTGAAATAATCGGGCAATAAATAAACTTTGATGGAGTCAATTTTTAAGATTTAAAATCGATATAAACTCATTAATTCTAATTCACCACTCACCACTCATCGAGTAAACAATATATATAAATATAACCATTTAAAATAGAATCAAATCCCACCCAAACTTGTAACATTTGAAATAAAACCAAGTCCCATAAGCAGAATCAATACAATGGACACCCATCAACAGCATACCTTTGGCAGTGGGCAGGCAGCCAACTCACAATGCTCACCTTCCGATCCCCACCATGAAATACTAACTTCCTCCATGCTCAAACAGAAGTACAAAACCACCCCCATAAAAGCAAACCAGCATCCCAACGCTTGCGGAAAGAACAATAATTGTACCTTTTCCACCAGTTTTTCCTATACCGGAAACAAAGAAATTGAAAACAGTGCCAATCAAAATCCAGCTGTTGAAATTCAAGGTTGTAGCAGGAGGCATTATGGCCGTTGGCGCCTAAAAGTACTGGAAGGTTTATCAGTTTGATCCATTTTTGACTGGGAAACGCCTTTGTGCAGCAGCCATACCACACGAGGGCCTATTGCACCTCCTAGGAAGAACCAGTTGAGGGCGGAGTAGTTGCCTAGAGAGCCGAAGATCCGTTTTGGGCCACTAGGCCCCATATGACAGAGGCGTCGAAGAAGACTCTGTCAACTGGGCATGTCCAAGGGCTGTTGGGAGGGAGTAGTTGGATCTTGGCATATGTTGGGGATGGTAGTCCAGGAGCCACATGCCACGCCAATGTTTATGGCTCAGCTATTACAGTTCCAACGAACTATTTGTGGATGCAATGAGATAATTAGCGAGCAATTATGTACTTGAAATAAATGTCATGTGAAAAGGGGTGAATACCTGAACAATGAACATTGATCTTGGTGGTATCTTCATGTAATGGCCTAATTTGAAATCATTGAGAAAGGATACTGCCTGGCTCATGCTAATGTAGCCAAAAGTTTTGAAGCAGACATTTGCTATTGGTCTCCCTGGATAAATTATGCCCATTACATACTCTGTGATGATATTTAGCCCTGGCGTCTACATCCAAAGAGAAACAACAAATTACGGTTAGAATATCAGAAGAACATACCGTTATTGGTGAGACTATCCAAAGGGTACCTGGTTTGTGGTGGCGGTTATGATGCTAATTGGGAGCGTAAAGAGTAAAGCAAGGCCGGCGGCAAAGAGGAGTCCCCACCACGGCAGTTGGACCTGATCGTTCATGAAAATGCAGAGGACAAGGGAGAGAGCGATCGCCCCAACCAGCATAACATAAAACCACCAGTTGGGTATGTCCTTGTATTTCCTCATTAGTTTTGTGTGTATATCTTCCTTTTCTGTATGAGCAGCTTTGAATTGGTCAAGTATCTCCCTGTTTGTTTAAATGAACACAAGAATATATTTCATAAAAAGGAATAATACTCACTGGGCCAAATACCATGTGGTAAGATTTACCTACATACCTTCCGTTAAACGCAGCGACATGCGTGAGGGTAGCAATAAC